>CAUZXS010002851.1:0-120000 GCA_963585895.1 Sepioteuthis lessoniana
CCTCTTCTTTTTTTCTGCCTCCTTTTCTTTCTTTTCCTCCTTTTCCTTTTTCCTCTCTCTTTTCCTTTCTTTCCTCCTCCCTGCCACTATTTCTTCTTTCTCTTCCTCCACCTTTCTTTTTTCTTCTTATTGGGTTGTTTTTCTATTATTTGTCTTATTAACATTTTCCAACTTTTCATTTCTTTCCTGTTATTTTTCTTATTAGTTTTTCTTCTAATTACCAATGTTGCGAATATTTTATTTTGTCCTTGTATCATTATTTGGAGCGGTTTTAGCTTTTAATTCATTTCTTTAGCTTTTTTTTTCACTCGTTATTATTTATTATTTTCAGATGAATTCAAAGTCTCCTGAGGTTTTTTTTTTTCATTTCTTTTCAACTTTCTAGGAAAAGATCCGAGACAGAAAATTTTTTTTTCATTCAGTTCCAACTCAGTTATAGAATTTTCTCTTCTAACCATTGAACATTTCAATAGTTACAAAAACGCTATAAAACATGCAGTTGTTTTTCTTTTCGTTTTTTTCTTCAATGAAGATTTTCGAACACAGCGTTCTCTTCATTGATGAATAAATACACAAAACCCCTTTTAGAGTAAAGAGCTATTTGCTCTTTAAGATTGTAGGAATACAATAATTTTATTATTATATCAGTTGATTGTTTTCATCTTTGTTGTTTTAACAAAACATTTCGGACGGTGTGTTCTTTGGCCTTCTTTAGGTATATGAAGGGAAGGATTGATTTTAATGGCATGTCAACCTACTTAGGGTTATTTTATGCTCAGAGCTTAGGGAATCACGTTTATTGTACTGAGTATCTTATGAAAGTGACATCCAATGTATTTATTTCTTTAATAAGATTCCAACAGTAGGGTTTGGTTTCGAAAAGTCTTCTTGTTCTTCTGAGGTATTCCTTTCTAATTTTTTCTTTCATTTCCATTTGCTTGATGGTGTCTGTTTCTCATATTCTCAGATATTTGTAGCTTTCCTTTTTTCTAAGTGTTTTGATGTTTTTTTTTTCTAATTATGAAGTTTTATTTCTTCAGTAGTTTGTTTTATTTCCTTTTTTCATTATAAGTAGGATACATTTTTCAATCTCAAATTCCATTCCTAGATCTTGCCAAAAGATTCTTATAGTTTGTATTTTAATTCATTTTCGTTCTTGACAAAAACATTGATATCATCCATATATATAAGGGGGTTTATTTTTTCTTGTGACTTTGTAAATCTGTTGCCTTCTGTGAATTTTCTTAGAATAATTCAATAGCATCATTGTTGTAACAAATAGTAGTAACGATAATGAGAGTCCCTGGAACATGCCATTTGGATTTTCACCTCTGCTAGAGTTTGTCTTCCTATTGTCAGTTCCATTTTCGTTGGGAACTTTACGATTTACTCTGATTATTTTTCTTCTAGCGAGTTTTTCCTGCCAGTTCTAACTGACGGTTTTTCACACAAGCACCTCAGTCTTAGTGAAAGCAAGTCTCCTAAGGTCTCAAGGACTCTTCTAAATATCCTAGTTGATTTTTGCAGTACCGTTGTCTGGATGGTTTCAATTCTTCCTATAGTTCATCCACTCTTCTTTTCCAGGTTCTGGAGGATTGTTTTAAGAACCCCAAATACAATTTGTATCACTGTTACTTTTATGTTTCACTGCTTTTTCAGTTCTCTAGCAAAGTCCAGGTATTTAGCCACTTTTTCACTTTCTTTCACTTTCCCTGTGTTTTGATGGTACAGAAAAATCCACTTGATGACAGGTTCTTTTTTTTTTCTTGCAAATTAAAACTCAGCAAAGGTCTTTGGGATTGGGTGATCCGTTTTTATCTCAAAGTCATAGACGTTTTATTTTCAATGGTATCTTCTGATTTCTGAATATACCATTTTTTTTTATTCTGAAGTTTTAGTTTCTTGTACAATTCTCAGTGAATCACCTTCCCCATCCAGTCGAGCTCGCTTTTTCTTTACTAGTTTGCTGAATTCGCTTATTATGTGATTAATTCTTTTATCTCTATCACCACAGACCCTCCACGAGCTATTTTCCTGTGTCTTATCCCTTTTTGATTATTATTTAATTCTTTGTGAGTTTTTTACATCAGCGTCGGCTTGTGGCCATTTACTGGAGTCTGAGTGAGAGCAGGTCTCATGTCTCCTGGCCTTTTTTGAGCATTCCGTCTGATCTCAGTCTGGGTTGTTTCGATTCTTCTAGTGATTTCCAGTTCCTTAAGTCCCTTTTCAAAGCCCCCGGAGACCGTTCCAAGAGTATCAAGTACAACGGGTATCATTGTCAACCTCATCTTCCACCCCTTTTTTAGTTCTCTGGCTAGGTCAAAGTATTTGTCTACCGTTTTGCTTTTTAAATTTATTTTCAGTCTCTGATCCGATGGAACGGCAAAATCTTCTTTATCTTTTCTTTTTTCTTTTTTACTGATTATCACTAGGTCTGGTTTCCTGGCCGGGATTAGGTGATCCGTTTCTATCTTAAAATCCAAGAAGAATTTTATGCGTCTTATTTTCTAGGATAGATACTAGTTCGTGCATATACCATCTGGTAGTATGGTCAAATTTCAATCTCATGCACAATTTCCCGTGGATTACCTTTCCCACCCAGTCATGCCAAGTCTTGTAATCCATCTGTGCTCGTCTATTGCATTCGCTTAAAATGTAATTGTTTCATCTCTATCACCACATAACCTACACTGGCTTTTCTGTTGCGTATTATCGATTTTCGTTTTAATATAATTGGTCCTTATGGCGTTATTTTGTGCTTCTATCAGAAGAGATCCAGTTCCTCTTTTGTAGCTATGTTTAGGTCTTCTTATATGCAATCTTCCCAGTTTGTCGCTTGAAACATCCATACTGTTGTTTTTCTTCCCATTTCTGTTTTCTAGTTTTTGATCTGTTCTCATGTATCCAACGGCGTCCAATTGGCTGCTGTGATTAGTCTTTCTTGGCTCTTTTTAATGTACTCATCCAGTCCTGTATTAATACATCTATGCTATCCTCAATGCTGGCAAGTCCTTTTCCTCCTCCTTTTCTTGACATATATAATTTATGTTATCTCTCAGGTTTAAGGCCTTAAGCATAGTCATCAATTTTCTTGTCCCCTGATCCATTTGTCAAGTTTCCTCCCATGTCAATTTTATTATTATTATTATTATTATTATTATTATTATTTTCCTTGCAAGTTTTTCACACCAGCGTTAACTAGAGGGCTTTCACTGGAGCCTGAGTGACAGCAATTCTTCTCAGGTCTCCAGGACTCTTCTCAGTATTCTGGCCGATCTCGGCAATGCTGTAGTTTAAATGGTCTCTACTTGTCCTTCGAATTCCAACTCTTCCAGCCCCCTTAACAAGCTTTTGGGGATCATTCCGAACGCATCAGTTACAATTGCTATCTCCATCTCCTTCATGTTCCAAGGTCTAAGTACTTGTCTCTTTTATTGTTTTATTTGATTTTTACTTTGTGATCCGCCGGGACGGCAAAGTCTAATATTCGGCAGGTTCTTTTTTGTTGTTGTTGACTATCAATTAGTCTGGTCTTCTGTCCAGGATAAAGTGATCTGTTTGTATCGCAAAATCCCAAAGAATTTCGTGGGTTTCGTTCTCCAAGACGGATTTTGGTTTGTGCATATACTATTTGGTAGTTTGGTCAAATTTAAATTTCTTGCACAATTCCCAGTGGATCACCTTCCCTGCATAGTCGTGTCTGGTCTTATATTCTTTTTTAGCTAGTTTGCTATATTCGCTTATTATTATTATTATTATTATTATTATTATTATTATTATTATTATTTAGTTTTATCAATTACGTTAAAAATCTTGGTTCAGTTTATGAACTGGTTTTTATCAGGTTTTTGTGCGATATCAATTACTAAATTTTGTTTAGTGCAACACAATGCTACATCCATAGGGTGCTCACTGAAGATCAGACTCGCGACAGCAGGAAGGATCCCTAGGACTAGCTCGCTAACACTTGCTCAAAAGCGTCAATCACTTATATTTACTTCGTCTGGTATGATGCTAAACTTGTGGTCCACTCAGTGAGAATCAAGGTTACTCTAATACGTTATTGTTCTGCGAGAAGATCGCCAGATGGATATTTTCTGAGTTTCGTTGGGATAATTTTGATTACCAATCTTTTAACAGCAATTACTGATATTTATTATAATTATCAATATAATCATCACCTTAAACGTTATAGTTAATAAATTGATATTGTAATTATCAGTTTTCATAATCGTAGTTATCGACTTCGATGTTTATGGTCTTTTATTTTGACAATTAAAATTAACGAATTCGATAATCATAACTACAGGCTTTATAATTATAATTAATCTAATTGTTCAACGGCTGATGATAATGAATATTAATTAAACCGCAATTATAGAATTTGATAATTTTAATACTTATCGTAAAATTAGTACTTATACATAAAGATAATTTGATAATTCTCAATAATTATAAATTTCGTAATGATGATAATTATCTTAATATGAATAATTGTAATTATCAAGATAAAATTATGATAATGATAATTAGATATCATGATAATTATTATTTTAAAATACTTAAATTAATAACTACGTTCCTACGGAAATTCTACTTTTTATAAATGTCATATTTTAAATTTTCATACATGGATTTATAAATAAAGCTTTATTAGACTTTGAAAAAAAATGTATAAATTGAATACAATTTTATTCTAATTTTTGTGCCTTATTTTGATTTTATAGATTATCCGATGTGATTTTTTTTCCAGATCAGAAAGTGTTATTTTCCAGCTACTTACGCCTAAAGTAAATGGAAAAGATATACTTTTTTCTTCAAGCTTTTGTTACAAGGGAAGTAAAATTTTCAAATTTATGCATTTTACAGAACATTCCCGGTAGATTCAATGCTGAGTAGCCGATAGAGAATTTTCTAGAACTTACTAACCATTTTTCTATAGCTTTAGTATAAATACATATAAATTTTGATTCATATGTACTAGTATTTAGAGCCCATGTAAAGGAAAATGGGTAAATTTTCCCGTTTTTACATAGAAAATTAGTTAATTTCTTTAAAAAGAACTACACTTTTTAATGTATGTATACTTATATTGTAATGTTTGTGTAACTTATTACTGTTATGCAAGTTTTTCACACTACCGTGAGCTGAAGGTCTTTCACTGGAGTCTGATTGATAGGAAGTCTGTTCAAGTTTCCAGGACTCTTCTCAGTATTCTGGCCGATCTTAATAATGCTGTCTCCACTCGTCCTATAATTTAAAAATCTTCCTGACATTTTATCAAGCCTTTGGAGATTGTTCCGAGCACCCGAATTACAATTGGTATCACTGTCACTTATTATTACACATTATTCGCTTCTTTGTAAATAAACAAATGAAGAGAATAGATAAATCAAGGTAATTAGAGAAGTTCGATTTTAATGTTTAATTTATTTCGATCGGTTGATAAATAGGTATCGAATATTTTATAAAAATAATTTAACTTATCATGTCATTTTTTTTGTTGAAAAATAAAAATTCCAAAATTAATTTTAGAATTAAAAGAACTTAATATTTTTTCTTTTACTTATTTTCTCTCTCTCTCTATATATATATATATATATATATATATCAATTCTTTTATGTCGTTTCTTTGCCTTTCTTTTTCCCCCTTTTATATTTGCTTTCTTTTTCTTTCTACCGTATGTGTATGTATACTTTATTTCTAAATTAGCTTTCAAACTAAACGTTCTTAATTTCTATTACACATTTCTCTCTCTATCGTTTTTTCTCTTCATTCATTCCCTCTCTTTTCTCATGTTTACTTTCTTTTTCTTTCTAACGTGTAACATGGTGTGCGTGAAATTATTCCATAATTTGTTCTCAGAATAAATTTCTTAATTTTTTTCTTTTACTCATCTCTACACTCCTCTCGCACTCTCTCTTTGCTTTCTTTTCCGTTCTGACATATATCGTGTACTGCACACTTTCGTGTATATGTATCTAAGACTTAATTCTAAAGTCAGCTTTCAAAAATAGACGTTCTTAATTTTTCTTTTGTTCATCTCTATCTAATTTCTTTCTTGCTGTTTTCTCTTTCTTTCTTATATTTGCTTTCTTTTTCTTTCTGAGAGTAACGACGTGTTTGTGTGTATGTGTAAGACTGACCAACAAAAGCATGTTTTTGTATTAGTTCAAGTTTCAAAGTAGATGATTTTTTCTTACCTGTTGATGCAAATCAATTCTCCAAAATTAAACTTTAATCATGACAAAATAATCCTCGCCCGTTTTTATTCTCTGTTTGACAATCTGAAATGGAAAAGAAGATAAAATGTTAGTCTCCCAGTGCAAACACAATAGCTCAAGCAACAGTTAATTCCTGTCCAAACCTTTTCATTGATCATGATTCAAAGAATTTCTAAAAGACAGTGGAATAGGATTTAAAGAAAATATCTTGTACCAGCATCCATTTATAACTGTTTTTTTACACGATTGTTTTAATTTTCTGAAATATAAAGCCCACATATAATGACTATAATTGGTGGCCAAACGGTCAACAACACAAAAAAATGGAATCGGAGAGATGAGTGTAAATTCCTACCGAGACAGATTTAGTTTATCTGTTTAACAGTTTATCAAATCCTTATGGGCTATTTAATGTCAAAATTTGATTCATTTATGCCCTGTGAGATGGTGGAGAATCGAAAAGACTCTGCTCGTTTGGCGCCGAAAGTTAAACTTTTCGGAGGAAGTGGAATTATGGGGCATTTTATCTTATTTTCGTATTTTAATATTTATTCATCTTTGTATTTTCTTATTTGTTTTAATATTTAAAATCCAAACTTTATTAATTCATCAAACCTCACAAGTTCAGTGAGGCCAATGAATGTGGCAGAGGGACAGACTTTTTTTTTTCTTTTTACAAACACCTGCGTTAGATTTCGTTTAGGATTTTAAAAAAGTATGCCTTGGACGCAGCGTTTTGATAGTGGTAAAAGAGTTATTTAAAATCTACTCGAGTATACAAGCGAGACCCCAGCTTTCAAACTAAATAATAACAGCATGCCTGCTCTGTACCTGAAGTAGATGCTTATTTCCCGATGGCATCAGAGGCCGGTTTTTCGAGATCGAATTAAAAACTAATAACCTGGATGATGATTTTAAAGCAGGTTGGCAGGAGAAACATCCCTGGTTTAAAGCTTGGCGCAACACAGTTTCACCTAACCTCAGAATGATCTTTTGATGCATTTAAACTAGGTTTAGTAGTTATTTACTAGGCTTAATTGTGGCGCAAAGATAGAAGTATGGTTACACTGTGAGAATCAAACTCACTAGTAGAGGCTATCTTGCGAATCACGGGAGGCGACCAACTAGTCATAGTAAATATGAATTATAAAAGCGGATTTGTTAATACTGTTAACTGCGGCTAGATCTCCATCGTTGACTAATCGGAAACGGGAAATGCTATTTGGAAAAAATCATGAAGAAGAAATTGCTAGAGGTTACAACTAGAATACGCAGATGTTGGTTTACCTGATATGTCATGCGATCTGCCGCTTTCGGTGCTTAATAATAAAAAAGAAAACTATATTGATTCATTGCGATTCATAACACAGTCAGGCACTTCACGTGGTGTCATGATTCGCTAGTTAGATTAGCTGACTATTGTTAGAGAATTCGAATCTTATTGAGTCCTTCGTACTTCTGGTCTTGTGCCGCATGTAAGCAAAGCTTAGTAAATAACTATTCATAGCACCGTATTTCGAGTTTAATTGTTTCTTAGTGATTAAAAATGTTTCTTTAATAAGTTCTTTTAAAGTAAATTCTTTTCAGACACAAAACAGTTTTTACTTTAATGACACGGAAAAGAACGTTTCGTTTTTTTTCCGCTTATTCCAACAATAAATCTTGAATTTTCGAAGTCTTTAAGCTAGATAATTGTTTAACCTAAAACAACATCTGACTGCCTTAAATTCTAACTGCATGAATATAAGGAGGAACGTTCATTATAATGATAATAATAATTATTATTATCATTATTAGTTGTTGATGTAAAAATCGAAACCATTAGAATTATTAATAGTGTATTTGATTCATAATATCCAGTTTTGTTCATAAAATGAAAGCTTTGAAGTAAATATATGAAAAAAAACGTAATAATATTTTATACCCTCTAATTAATAATAACAATAAAAGATGTGGAAAATGAAAGTGACGTGGTTTGAGCCCTTTGAATGGTCTCCAAAGGCCCGGAAAAGAGACTGGATAAACTTAAGATCAGAGGAAGAATCTTGACCATCTAGATTACTGCACTATTAAAATCATCTCGGATACTTAGAAAAGTCTGGGGGATCTGAAGAGACCTATTTTCACTTAAATTTCAGTGAAAAACCATAGAGATGATCTAAAAAGATGACAACAACAATAATAGTAATAATTTTGAGGTACCAACAGATTACCTAATCCCGGCAAGAAGACCAGAATAAGAGCTAATCAGCAACAACAAAAAAAAAAAAAAAAAGAAAAGAAAAGAAAAAAAAAAGGACTTGTTTTCTAGTGGATTTTGCCGTTCCAGAGGGAAAAGCGAAAAGATAGACAAATAGGTAGACCAGACCAAAAAACAAAAAACAAAAACAAAACAAACAAAAAAAACAAAACAAAACAAAACAAAAAAACAACAACAACAAAAAATGGAACATATGGAACTAATAGTAGTTGGTGCAGTTGGAACGGTCCTCAAAGGATTGGAAAGAAGATAGATCGGCCGAAACAGTCAGAAGAGATCTGGGGACCTAAGAAGACTTGCTGTCACTCAAACTCTAGTGAAAGCCCAACAGCTAATGCTGGTATGAAAAATTCACAATGAGTATAACAACAATAACAATAGTTATGAGGAAAGCAGACATAATTTTTTACTGTGTACATGAAATAAATTTATACATATGTAAAGAATGAAAACATTTTGATACTATTTAAGTAAATTTATTTGGACACATTATAAGGAAAGGATACGGGATGTAGCCCTGAGGACCTACCAGAAGCGATGAATGATAGGGAGGAGTGGCGAGAGAGGGCCAGGGATATCCGTGCTGGTGGCACGACAAGATGAGGATGATGATGATGATGATAAGGAAAATTATCTTGAAATATAGCAAAAAGTAATCTGAATATACCGAATTTTTAAAAAAGTCTACAATAAAAGGATGATTGTTTAATAAATTGAAATACTAAAACTCGTATTGTAGTAGATACTAAGTTCCGTTTGGGTCTGCCATTTGGCATCTGTTGTTGCTTACTTTCTATAAATTAAGGTAAATTGCCAATGTTTCTAAAGCTGATTTTTGAAGTAGATATCAAGCCACTTTCATTTGGAAAATGGCGATAGACAATCTTTTCACGTTGTCCTAATTTGACTTTCATTAATTTTGTCTTATATCAAGCTAAATTTAGACCTTTATTATTAAGCTAAGTTTGTCCTTTATTAAACCAAATTTAGATCTTTATTTTAAAGCTAATTTTGTCTTATATTAAGCTAAATTTAGACCTTTATTATTAAGTTAATTTTATCTTTTATGAAGCTAAATTTAGGCCGTTATTAATTTGCTAATTTTGTCCTTTGTTTAACTAAATTTAGACCTTGATTGCAATGCAGAATTTGTTCTTTATTAAGTTAACTTTGTCCTTTATTATTAAGCTAATTTGGTTTTTTTTATTAAGCTAAATTAATACAGACACTATAGTTTCATAGGTCTGGCTAAATGAGAAAATATTGATCCTTAATGGATATAACTGAGATTGGAGATCTCAAATGCAGAATTCTTCTCACAAGAGAAATAGTCGGGCTTACATAAAATGAAACCACCAAACACACTCCATCCATCCGTCCGTCCCCATTATCGTTTTTCCATTGCTAGGTATTGATGAGATGATCCCACCCATGTTTGTATTCCCATTTTCGATATCAGAATCTGATTGGTTCTTAATATTTCCACGTCACAGTCTATGGGCGATGTTTCACTGAACTCTGCAAGGCGGATGTCCATTTTTATATGAAGGAAATGCAGCTTGCTTTATGTTGTGGTATCAGAGGTAAAGGATGAAGAAGAGTAGAGGTATTACTCGTGAAAAGATAAGTGGAGTGGTATTACTACTACCTGGCTGACATTATTGATCTATAGGTGGCTACAGATGCGCATGCGCCCTCACACTACGCTCAGAATTGTTATTGATTATCAGTATTGAGGGCGGGCATGTATAATAACATACACATATATATTTGCCGTGTGTATATGCAAACAAGTCCATATGTATATACAGTTAAATGCATAGGAAATGGGAGGAGAGGAAATGAAAGCAAAAAAATTTTGGAAGGAAGATAAAAATGGAAGAAGAAAAATACAAAAGAAAGATAAAAATTGAAACGAAATAACCATGGAAGCAAGAGAGAAAGATAGGAAAAAAAAAAGAAGAAAAAAACTTAAAAAAACAAAATAAAGAAAGAAGAGAAGGTAACAATAAAAAGAAAGAAGAAAACAAAGGAAAGAAAAATGATAGAAAAAAGTAAGAGAAATTAAACATAAAAAGGAAGAAAAAAAAAAGAAAACATGCCAAAAGACAAAAAAACAAAAAACAAAATGAAAGAAAGTAAGAGAGAAAAATGGTTAGAATTTGAAAAAAAAAAAAAAAAAAGAAAGAGAAAGAAAAAAAGCAAGCTAGGACTGATTGAAAAAAAAAAAAGTTAAAACGAAAAAGAGGGAAAGAAAGGGACATAGAAAAAAGTGAAAAAAAAATGTTAAAAGAAAAAAAGATATAAAAAAAGAAGGTTAGAAGAAAAAACTAAAGCAGAAAGGTTAGAAGAAAACAGAACAGACCAAAGAAAAAGAAAAGTAAGGTTAAACGAAAAAAGAAATGGAAGAAGAAAGGTTAGAAGAAAAAAGAAGAAAGGTTTGAAGAAAAAAGAAAAGGAATAAGATAAAAGGTTAGGAAAAAAATCAGGAAAACTAAAAAGAAAAGAAAGATTTAATGAAAAAAGAAAAGGAAAAAGAAGGAGGTTAGAAGAAAAAAGAACAAGACAAAAGATAAAAAGAAGTAAAGGAAAACGAAAATGGAAAAAAAAGTTAAAAGAAAAAGAACAGGAAAAAAAAGAAAGTTTAGAAGAAAAAAGAACAGGAAAAAGGAAGGTTAAAAAAGAAAAGAAAAGAAGCAAAAACAAAAAGATATGTGATAAAGCAAAAAAAAAAAAAAAAGAATAACAGGGACAGAAGAAGAAAAATGTCGTGAAAGGAACGAAATTTGAAAAAATAAAAAATCTTAATTAAGAAAAAAAAAGAAAAAAAAGAAAGAAAAAATGTAAGATAGAAAAAATGAGTATATAACATATTTGTGTGTATCGAAACCGTTTTCGTTTTTTAATCAACTAAGAGTTTATGAATAATCTATGAAGATTATCTGTATATTTTTTAAGCTTATGTAATTCTTTTCGTACATTGATCTTAATCCTTCTGAAAATTTTGTGCAAGTTATGAACTTACTCTCTACATTTAATCTTAAAGTATCAAGGTGCTTCGGGTGGTGTAATGTAAGCTAGTCTAGCTAACCTTCAAGAGTAAGTTCGATTCTCATTAGGTGCCCCATTCATATGGCCATGTGCCACATCTTAGCAAAATGCGTAATAAATCACTAATTTTTAAGCATCATAATCGACATCTAATGATCATTTACTTTTGCACTTAATTTCAAAGGAAAAGTTACCATCATATTTAGTTTCAGCCAATACGGTTCAAAACTATTTCATTTCGTCTCCCTTTTAGATTTTCGTAGTTTAAACAGCTTTAAACTCGATTTTAAACAATTGTTAGATCTCCAATCGTCGCAGTTACCATAATAACATTTGAAAGAAAAGGTACAACTTAACTGTATGGATAATAAAATGAATAATAATAATAATAATAATTATAATAATAATGATAATTATAATTATTATTATTATTATTATAGTATTAGTAGCAGTAGTAGTTGGAGGAGGAGGAGGAGGAGGAGGAGGAAGAAGATAGAGGAATTATAGTCTTAAGATGTCTTCATGAAATAAGCAGTGATCTAGGTATGACACTTAACTGCATCTGATGGCGAGGCTGGATTCTTGAGGTCTGGGGAGTGTGGGTACCCCTTAATTGCTATTACACCTAGATTTTTTCTGGCCTGCAGTGGTAGGACCTGTTAGGGTCTCACTTATGGCTCAAATAGGTCTCAAAATTATTCGTACTCGGTAGAACCACGAGCAAAAAATGCAAATATGAATGTGATTCCTAAATTTCTATTCATAAAATAACCCTTGACGGGTTGACATGCCATTAAAATTAATCAATCATGAAATGAACACTTGAGTAAAGGTCCATAAAAACTAAAATATTTTTGATATGCCTTAATAAAAACAAAAGAAAAACTGAAAAATTATTCCCGACTCAGTTTTTTTTTATGAAGTAAACAAAAAGAGGTTAAAAAACAAAAATGTACAAAACTCTAAATATCTATCTACCTATCTATTTTGCCCGGTTAGCTGGGGTTGTAGAATATGCCGACTGCTTCTCTTATGGTGAGGTTCCAGCAATGCTTAGACTTTGGGGAATGCGGAGCACCCCTTCATTACAATTGCTCCCAGGTCCACTCTGGCTCGGAATGGTAGCACCTTATAGGGCTCTATCTATGGATTAAATAGAACTAAACTGCATACTTATGCTAAACTGAATTGTTTGAATTAGAAATATTTGACGAAACTGAATAGCTTGAAATAGAAATGTTTTTGACAATTTAACTGTGTATTCATGCTAAACTGAATTGTTTGAAATAGAACTGACTATTTGTATAAAAATGAATTTGACATTAAATAACTTACAAAGGTTGATATGCCATAAAACCAAACCAACCATCTATCTATCTATCTATCTATCTATCTATCTATCTGTGAGGTGATTAATATTTTCCTGTGATTTGGAAAATATGTTGCTTACAATACATATCCTAAATTCGTGGTTGAGTGGTATCATTGCTTTAACGAACAGCAGTGGTGAGAGCAAGTCTCCTAGGGAGATGCCGCTTTGGATTTTTACCTCTGCTAGGGTTTGACCTCTTGCTATCAATTCTACCCACCACTTTTCTATGATATTCGTGATGAAATTTATGATTTTGTCGGATATTTTGAACATTTTTGAACACTAATATCCATGTTTGTGGAACCATATTATAGGCCTTCTTGTTGTCAATCCATGCCATGGCTATATTTTCCCACCTCGTTTTGGCTTATTTGAAGATGTACTGGTCAATATATAGTAGGTCATTTGTTCTTGTTTCCCTGCAGCATCTTTTTTGTTGTTCTGGAAATGGTCCGTAGCATACAAGGGTGTAATAAATTTCTTTTTTTACATGTGTGATCAAGATTTTTCACATCATAGGTAGACATGTGATCGGTCTATAGTTGCAGGGAATGGTGCTTTTTTAGGAGTACTTCTGGATTGGGATAGTTTTCTCTTACATCATCCATTCGGATATACTTGTTATTTCATGACATTTGCTTAGTGACTGTCTGTTGCAGTCTGTCGTGGCTGGACGTGAATTTTAAAAAACAGAATACATATTTGCCATCATAGTCTGGCGTTTTCCACTTTGGTATTTCCTTGAGTGTTACTCTTAGCAAGTCTAGATGTGTGTTCATCACGGGACCTTCTTCGAATTCTTTTTATTCCTTTTTCAAGTTACCCATTCAGCATTTCTGTTCTATTATTGTTAATAGTATTTTTCTCCTTGCTAGTTTTGTATATCCGTTTTAAAAGGCGTTTTTTTTTTACTTTAGTCTTAGTGACAGGAAGTTTCCCAAGGTTTCCATAGCTCTTCAAAGTATTACAGTCGATTATAATAGTGCTGTGGTCTGAATAGTTTCAAGTCCAGTTCTTCGATTCTCGTTCCCAAGTTTATGGAGACTATTCCAAAGGCTTCAACTACGATTGGTATCACTTTCACTTTCATGTTTCACAGCTTTTTCTATTCTCTGGCAAGGTCCAGGTATTTGTCCAGGTTTTCATCTTCATTCTCTTTCACTTTGTAGTCTGCTGGAAGAGCAAAATCCATTGACGGGTTCTTTTCTGCTTAAGCATTAAAATTAAATCTGGTCTTTTGAGCAGAATTTGGTGATCCGTTAATATTTCAAAGTCCCATAGAATTTTATGCTTCATTTTTAAAAGACAGCTTCTGGTTTGTGTATGTAATATTTGTTAGTTTGGTAAAATTTCAGATAATGATTATCATTGAATTGTAACTTCTTTCATATTTTAATTGTTCGTTGCTTCTTATTAAAAGGTGAAAAAATACTTATAAAAAATTAGTAATAACAAGATGATACGTGAACTCGTAGGGTTCCTGTTGTTGCAGGATTGGTTTGGTTTGGTTTGATTTTATGGTATATCAACTATTGTTGGTCATTCAATGCCAAATCCTTTTTATACATAGATTAAATATATGATTTCTAGACACATTTTGTAGATAATATTTTTAAACAAGCCTGAGCTCATCTTTTCGCACAGAGTTAAATAGTTTCTCTTAATTTCAAACAATTCAGTTTAGCATAAGTAAAGTTTTTGGTTTACACATAGTTAAATGTAAAAACAGTTCTATTTCATGCAATTCAGTTTAGCAGAAGTACAGTTTTTGGTTTACACATAGTTAAATGTAAAAACAGTTCTATTTCATGCAATCCAGTTTAGCAGAAGTACACAGTTTAAATGTCAAAAACACTTCTATTTGATCCATAGATAGGACCCTATCAGGTGTTTTCACTCCGGGCTGGAATAGACTTGGGAGTGATGGCAATGAATGGGTACTTCGATTTTCCCGAAGCTCCAGCATTACTGGAGTCTCACCATCAGATTGTTTAGTGTTATATGTAAGACATTTATGGGGGGGGTCTTACCCCTTAGTAGAGATGAAATCAGTGTATTCTGCGACTCCAGCCGACTGGGCCATGTTGTAAGAGGAGTCCATAATGTTGTTAATGGATCTATTTAGGAAGGAGTGAAGGATTCTAATTAGAATTTCATATTCATCTCATTTATATGGAAGATTTGGATAATTCAGAAACGAACTTCAGCATGAATGCTGACCCACAAGATTTATGATTCGGCTTCAAATTGGACTGAAAATTGATTTATTCTCTAAGTTAGAATAGTATTCTATTGCTTTGATAAGAATCTTGCTATGATATGCTCTTTTTGCTGTTTTAGCTATGGAATGATAATTAAAATTCTCCCCGCTTTTTAAATAGAACATATGAATATCATCATGAGTCTTTGTTACGACGGGAACCCAATGGGTTGACGGATCGTCAAGTTTTATATAAAAATTAATTATAATATAAAGAGGTTATTCGATCTTATTTCTATTTGAATATTTTATGTATTTGAAACGCTTTTCTGTGCGTCAGTGTGTGCATGAGTTTGTGGGTTTTTACTTATATGTACCTACGTTTTAATGTCAAGTATATGTATGCGTGATTAAAATCATATGGGTGATAAAGAAGCTCGCGCGCGCACACACACACACACATAAAATCAACGGGCAAAAATTCAGACAGAAAATAATAAGATGTTTTCTTTAAACACTCCCTCCCATGCAAATGTTTTTTCGTCTCTTAAGAACTTAGGCTGAAAGACAGAAAAAAAAAAGGATCTCGTTTAATTGTCGATCGTTGTCAGAGTTCAATAGGCTGAAAATTTTTAATGTCTTAACGATACAAATTTTGTGTGTTTATGCATTGTTAACCAACTGTATACAGGTTGAACTCATGAAATCACAACGATCCACGCTGCTGCCGCTAAAACTTTTTAAATCATTTTTTTTTGTTTCCTGAATTCTAATGCTTGAAAAAAAAAAGGCTTGAAGATATTTTTCGAATTAATTCCAGGTCGTTTATAAATATTTAATTTTTTAGAAGATGAAAAAAATCATACAATAATTCCTGCTTGCCAAAGTGGAAAATTGATTGATTGACTGATTTTAACGGCGTGTCAACTCGTCTAATATGATTTTATTCCAAGAGGGTAGGGAATTGCGTTTATATTTACATTTTTTGCGTTGTTGTTTTCTAATTATTTTTTTGCACATTGTCCTATCAAATACGAATAACTCTTAAACAGATCTATTTGATTCATAGATGGGACCCTAACAGATATATTACCACTCCGGGTCATAGTGGACCCGGCAGTAATGGTGATAAAGAGGAATCTTATACTCCCCAGATCTGAAGAACAGGAGCCTCACCATCAGATGAAATTTAGTATCATACACAGGACGGCTAAATTGGTAAAAGTGATAATAAAGCAATCAACTAAATAAATAACAATTTAAAATTTTAGCACCGATATTTCACAATAAATCTTCATGTTTTAGAACACACTTTCAGTTATAATAAATGTTATGATGTTCCCAAGTAAGTTGCGAAGTTGGGGAGTTTGGTTCCTGTGGTGTAGTGGATAACATGCTGGACTGTGACATCGTTGTAAGCAAGTTCGAACTTTAGTCATGGTACTGCGTTCACTTTCGGACTAATACCCTTGGGGAAGGAATGTGCCCGTGGTGTAATGGTTATCGTCGTAGGAAATGCCTCAGCGACACGAGTTCAAATCCTGGACGAGACTGATTGCATTTCACATAGCACTAATACTCTTGGGAAAGGTATGAATCCAATTATTATCCCTCCAGCTATGGGTAAATAGTAGGACAGACTAGGTTCTTCAGCCTTGGTGAGACAACTAGTCTAAGAGAAGGAAAACTCTGAATTCAAAACCTGTTAAACTCCGCTTAAAAATTGACCTTGTGTCATATCCAGCCCGAGCGGAGGGGTTGGTAAATATAAATACCCTTGGGGAAAAGTATGAACCCACTTGACCCCTTATGGGTTAAATAGTACCAGTATTGTTCTTCTGCAAGGATAGCGTTGGTATCAAATAACCCACGGAGGTTGCTATGCCATTAAAAACAAGGATATTGCCAAGTAGTAGTACAAGTCTGGATGTATGCGTTTACCCGATCCCTCTGTCACGAAAAGGATGTGACACAAGGTTAATTTTAAGCGGAGTACTGCCGACTTAAATTCAGAATTTTCTTTCTACTAGACTGGTTGCCTTATCAAGGCTAGAGAACTAAGTATACTGTATTTACCCACTGCTATGGTTAGAACAGATCAATTCATGCCTTTCCCAAGGGCAATAGCGCAAAAATGAAACGCAAACAGCTTCATCAAGACATACACCCCCCAACATTTATATAATATATATATATATATGTAAAATGAGATTCCAAACTTGACCTCTTAGCCAGCGTTATAAGGTCTGAATTATTTGCGGAAAAAAGTACAATATGATGATTTGTAATATTTTCATATTTAGATAAAGATAAAAGTTAAATAAAGACTATAATTTGAAAACTAATTTTGTATTTAAATCTGTAAATGTAAAAATTTTGTGTTTAAATCTTTGAATAATCAAAAAGAAAAATGTAAATAAGTCTTTTACCAGTAGGAGAGGAAGACACGGAGAAAAAAAATCAAAGATAATTTGATTTATATCTACAACTAGATTATAGGAGGAAGCTAAGATTAGATTATTTTGGATCACGTGATCACACAATGTAACTGTGAATAAAAACAAATAGATAACGAATGTAAAAAAAAGAAAAAGAAATTCTAGTTGTTTCAGTTAACTCTTTACAGCGCTTAGGTTAATTGTGGCACAAGGTCAAAAGTATAAAGCACACGGTGACGATTGAACTCACCAACAATGATCTGCTAATCTAGCTTGATAACCATTACATCATGTTTGGTGCCCAGCTGTTTATTTTAACTGGGATACTCATTAAAAAAATCTAAGGCTTTTTTTTAACCGGACGTTGGCATGATGGTTAGAGTGTTCGCCAAAGGCCCGGGAGACCTGGGTTCAATCTCAGGTCGAGTCATATCAAAGACTTCAAAAATGGTACTTGATGCCTCCTTGCTTAACACTCAGCATTAAAAGGTACGGATCGAGGGTAAAGTGGAGCAATCCAGGGAAAGGAGTAGCGCTCTCTCCTAAACCTTGCTGTAGTAGCTATCGAAAAGGGAGCCTTCAGTTCACCCTCGACTACGGTCGCCAACTTACTTTACTTACCTTTGTATGATAAAATTCAAATGTTAGAACAAAAAATGTAGACATGTAACGAAATTTTGAAGTTAAATTTGGAATTGAATGTTACTTTTAGAAATGTTAAGTTGCAGCAATTGTTTATAGTAATTTAGAAAGCTACAAATTTTTAATAGATTACTTGACGAACCGTGCGCCTATTGAGTAACCACCGTAACGGTAGCCCCTGATGATATTCCGGTATTTTTTTAGAAAGTAGTGAAAAATTTTAATTAACATTTCATAACTATTTCCGTTATATCGAGAATTTGGATGATTAAAAAAATGAAGATCAGCATGAATTCGGATCCTATAAAATTATCATTCTGTTGATAATTTCATTCTATTTTATTTTATTCTTCTGTTTTATATAGATTATATGTATGAGTGTTATATATATATAAACTGAACGAATATGTGTAAAACATTTTCTTAAATTAAGAAAGTGTTCAAATACTGGCCAGTAGAGCAAGATAAAACATAAACGAAATTGTTATCTCAACTCGTTTCGTGAGTGGATGAGAGCAATTATGTATATATTGAAATGAAAAATAAAATCACTGAACTCACAAATTTGTGCTACAATCTCTGGATCATTAGGTAAGTGTTGAAGATGTACCAATTTTATATTATTATGCTGACTTTACGATATTTTCCTTTCGAGCCATTTTTTTCAAGTTAGTACTATTTGCAATGCCATTATAGTTTCTTGCTCTTAAATGAATTGTAATTGTACTTATTTTAAAGTACACACACACACACACACATATATATATATATATATATAACGATGACGACTTTTTAAAAATAGTAACATTGTCAGTGGGGCTTAGAATATGCTGACTGTATTCCCGGCAGAAGTGTAAAACCACACTCTCAACGGGTGTCATGGGTAAGACTCTAAATTCCATTTGATGCTAAGGCCCCGGTTCCAGAAAAGTAGAGGGTATGGAGTAACCTTTCCCTGCCATTACTCCAAGTTCCACTCCAACCCAGAGTGATAGTACTTGAGGGTCCAATCTACGGGTCAAATGGATCTATTCAGAAGTTATTTGTATGTTAGGAATACTTGATACCATATAACTGTAAATTATTTGTATTTTAATTAGTTACTTGATACTATAATAATTTACTATGGATTATTATTATTATTAATCACATTAAACCATATAACCGTACAAACATGACAATTATTGTATAAAAATATTTACTGAAACCATATAAATAGGAATATTTGAAACCCTATAACTGTGTGAAAATCATTTGTATTAGATAGGAATACTTGATAATATAATACTGCGCGCACCCCCAAAAAAACACTGAAGAAAGAACTACACATAAATATAAATGTAAATTTACAATGAACGCAATTCCCTAACCTCTAAGCATAGAATAATCCTTGATGGGTTTTATTTAAATTAATCATTCAATATATATATATATATATATATATATATATATGAGATGTCGAAGTATGCTTTTAGTTTTTATATAATTACACATTCATTTATATATATATATATATATATATATATATATATATATATATATATATATATATATATATATATCCACACACTCACACAAATATCCACAATATATATATATATATATATATATATATATATATATATCCACACACTCACACAAATATCCACAATATATATATATATATATATAAGAGAGAGAGAGAGAGAATGAAAATTTTCGACATATCTAGATAATTAGAGTATAATTTCATATAATGATTCCATGTAATTATTTTAGTTTATAAATTTTATCAGAACAAAAAAACAACCTTACAAATAAAGAATTCGATGCCAAATTCTATCATGCATTAAAAATGATTATTTCAAGACATTTAAAGATGTATTTGATTTTTAAATTTTATTTATGACTTGCATTTTCGCCTTTTTTCATGTGTGAGCTAGTCCAGCATGACAAGCATAATAATTACTCAGAGATTTTTCCGTAATTATCTAATCATATATTAATTCTCACTTTCTAATTAGATAATTTTAAATCAGGAAAATCATGCGGAAATTTTCCCCCAAAACAATGAGGCAAGAGTCACCTGTCCATTTATGAAAAGTCTGCCACTTTAAAGAAGCAAACAAAATGATTTTCCAGAACGACATTTTAGTGTTTGCTTTGCTACAACTCAAGCGACAGCTAAGAAGGAGTCCCCATGATGTAATGGCTAAAGTTCTGGACTCTGGCTTCGAAGTTCGAACTCCGGTCACGCTATAACTTTCGATTTCAGACATATACCCTTGGAAAGTGTATAAAACCCCTTTTATTCATCCAGCTATATCAAAGAGTGTCACTGCTGTTCTTCTACAGGGATGGATTTGGCTCACGAGAGTTGATAGCACCATTCAACAAATAAACCGAAAACAAACTGCCATTTTCAAACTGGAAGGGTTATAATTGTCAATTTTTTTTTTTTTTACTACTGATCGACACATTTTCCTGTCTGTCAGAGCTTTTTGCTATCATTAATTAATAAATGTTTATGTCGAATATAGATTATAACGTAATACAAATAGAATAATCCCATTAACATTGATAATGATATTAGAAACTGTTTAGGCGAATAAAGCTTAATGGCCTTAGAAGTAACCAATGAAATAAGATTATTTTATACTTATTACGTAAAAGAAAACCTGTATACCGAGTAATCAATCTAGTGAGAAAGTAATTCATTTTGTATTAGACAGACTCGTCCATGTAGTCCGTTCAATACAAAATGAATTACAATAAACACTTTTAACAAAATCTAGGAAAAAAGAAAAGAGAAAAAAAAAAATTGTGAGAAAGTGTTGCAGTAAGATGATTTCCATTTGAGAAAGCGAAATATTCATTTGAGAAAGCGAAATTCTTGATGTGGCTGTTTTTTAAAATTTCTAATACAGTCTTTATCGAATATTGACCTCTTTAAAAGGTTTCATGAGATATTGTATAAATTTATACGAGTGATTGACTTTAACGGCATGTCAACTCGTCAAGGAATTTCTTTTATTTATGTATCGCGTTCATTGTATGTTCCTATTCACTTTTGTTTGTTTGTTTGGTTTGGTTTCTCTGGTTAACGGCATATCAACCATCGTTGGTTATTTAATTCCAAAGACAACCTTGTAAAAGAACAGTTGTGGTACCATTTTACCTATAGCTCGGGGTGGTGGTGAATATGAGTTCATACCTTTTCCTAGGTTATTATTATTGTTTTACCAATTGTTTGCTGTTTTATTTCCTGGCATCTGAGACGCCCCCATTGGAGGAATGCCGACGGGGCCGAAGGTATTTTTGGATTTTGCCGGACGCGTATAGGCTGCGGCCCTGCGTCCGAACCCACTTTAAAAAAAGCTTTGTGCCGTACTTGTCCTGTGGTGGGACGGAGAACAAATAAAGGAAAGTGAACGCAATAGCGCGACTGGAGTTCGTAATCGGTTCCTACAGTGTCGCAGTCCAGCATATTAACTACTTCGCTGAGAAGACCATCCCCACCTTTTTTCTCTGTGTGGTTGTTTCTGAAGAGTTATATTTTGTCCACGGTCCTATTGAATACGAGAACATTTTAAAACAAATCTATATAACCCATTGATGAAATCCTAACAGGTACTACGACTCCGGATAAGAGTGGACCTGGAAGAAATGGCAGTAAAGGGACACTTCACTTACCAGATTTCTAAAATTGGAGTCTCACCATCAATTGCTGTTTAGTGTCATACTAAGGACACCAGCTTTTTAGGTGTGTGTGAGGATGGGTCTTACTCATCTGTGGTAGATAACGATTTCAACGCTATACCGAAAAGAAAGAAACAGACATAATACCATAAACATCTCCTTGATTCAAGAAAATTCCTTTCTCATATCAAAGTTTTTCATATTTTTTGTCATATTTTAATTCCTTATGTTTCTTCTTTCTATGCAAGGTCAGTTATTCACTAGTAGTTAATTTTTACAAAATGAATTTGACCTGTAAGATATATCGGATAAATAAGTCGTTCATTTGATTGTGGTTGGTTGGTTGAGTTTTAAGGCATATCAACCATTGTAGGTTATTTAACACCAAATCCATTTTTATGCAAATATTCATTTCTATTTCAAGCAATTCAGTTTAGCATGAGTTCGCAGTTTAAATGTAAGTATAAATTTTCAAAAATATTTTTATCTAAAGCTATTCAGTTTCGTCAAACAGTTCTAATTCAAACAATTCAGTTAAGTATAAGTATGCAGTTTAGTTCTATTTGACCTATAGATAGGGCCCTACCATTCCGGGCCAGAGTGGACCTGAGAGCAATGGCAATGAAGGGGTACTCTGCATTCCCCAAAGCCCCAGTATCATTGGAAACTCACCATCAGATGGTTTAGTGTAATATCTAGGACACCCGTTGTTGGGGAGGTCTTACCTCTCCACTGAAAGCAGTTGGCAGACAACTGGGCAATCGTTCATTTGAGTTTGGAATGCTGTCTCTATATTATAGAATTACTAATTCAATGGCTTAAATGTAGCTTAAAAAGTTTCCTGATTGAATCTGTATTTTCTAAAGCAGACGCGAAAAATAAATAAAGTGTTAATTTTCTTCCAGAAATGGATGCAAAATGGTTTCCCGCTATTGATGATTATGATGATGTAGTTTCCTGAAATATTATTCAAATTTACATTTTAAAAAACCCAAAACAAAAACGAAAATACAATTCTAAGCATCTTACTGACACGAAAAATTTCTACTCGAAGCACAAAGCGATTAATATTTTTCACCTTATATATATCGTAATGCTTCTTCTTTCAATACAAGGTCAGTTATTCACTAGCAGTTATTTTTGTTAAAAAACAATCGTTTTTCTTTTTCAGGTCTTGTTTCTTGGCAGGTCAACCTTCTTGGGTTATTTAATGCCAAAGCTACCCTTGTAGAAAATCAGCTGTTGTACTATCTAACCCATAGCTGGAGGGATATAAGGGTTTATGCTTTTCCTTAAGGATATTTGGTTGAAAGTGAACGTGATGCCTCAAACTTGCTTACTACAATGTTACAGTTCAATACGTTATCCACTACGCCACGGAGACTTATACAAGCAAAGAGTAAGTAAAGTTGGCGACCTTAGTCGAGGGCGACCAGAAGGGTCCCTTTTCAATAGCTACTACACCGAGGTGTAGGGGAAGGCGCTACTTCTTTCCCTGATTTGTTCCACTTTACCCTTGTTACGTACCTAATATTGCTGAGTGTTAAGCAAGGAGGTATCAAGTAGCATTTTTAAAGTCTTTGTTATGACGCGACCTGGGATTGAACCCTGGTCTCCCGGACCATTGGCGAACACTCTACCCACTAGACAAGGAGAATAATATATTTAAAAAAACAACTTTGATCCTTTTATTTATCATTTGGTTTAGTTACACTGATAAAAGCGTTAATCACTTTTCTTTTGTCTATCTACCAATTTTTTTTTCTTTTCTCACAGTGTCTTCCTTTCATTACTTTCCACTGAAATTGACTTAGTATATATTTACTGAACCATTCCGCCGCGAGCATCATTTGAAACAAGGTCAATTTCTATTGCGGCAAAGAACAGTTGATTTAGAATTCAGTGTTTTCCTTTTCTTAGACTGGTTGCCTTACCGAGGCTAAAGAACCCTGTCTGCTCTACTATTACCTATATCTAGAAGTAGAATAGATGGATTCATTGCTTTCCCAGAGGCATTAGCACGAAGTGAAACACGAACTGCTTTGTCCAGGATTTGAACTCGGGTCACCGATTCCATTTCCTTTGACAATAACTGTTGCGCTGAGTTATGATAAATAAATAAAGATATATAAAGCAAATTACAGAAATATTAGGATATAAGAGCAGATAATTTGGAGAGAACATTTCTTTTTAATTTAATCAGTAATTGATTAATAATTAATATTTGAATAATTTAATAATTTCTTTGTAAATTTCTGTATCAAATAGGAGAAAGGAAACTTACAAAAAATGCAATTTCCATGAGTACTTCTAGGAGTTATGATATAGATTAACATCCTCATATAATGAATAAATACAATGTTTCAATTCCAGCATCTATCTATCTATGTACGTTCTCTCCATGTTTTGAATTTCTTTCTTTCTTTTCTACCGAAGCGGACGATAAGCGTCTGATGTATGGGGTTATTGCTTCCCTTTTTTTAAAAATCATATGCGCTTTCTTTTTCTCTTTGATGTGAAGAGTATTTTTTTCTTCCCTCTCTTTTCTCATAATCACAACGGAACGGTCCATTATTTATCATAAGTGATGATAGGGCGTAACCATCAAACACAAACGTTCAGGTCGTATTCTATTGATGTTATAAATTCGTTGAGATGTTCTAATTGCAGCCAACAAAAATGCCCCCTGCTTTATGGTCCGTTTCATGTGCCACTCACTCCTTTTTTTCTATATCAATCGATATTGGTTATATGCATCGGCTTCTTTTTAAAAGCTAAAATATTCGTAAGTAAACGATTTGCATGAGTTGCTAGGGACTGGAATCTCGAAAAATAAATCGAATATTATCAGATATGTGAAGACAATCGCTTGTTGCTTCACTCGACTAAATGGTGGGTTTGTTGGTTTTTCGGCATATCACCTCTTTTTATGCCGAGGTCAGTCTTCTTTCTGTTACAATCATTTCGTTTCAACTCACTATTCTCATTGAATGATAATAGTAATTTGTTTGCACATAGTTATATGGCTTCAGGCATGTATTTTCCTAACTTCTCTGACAGTCGCCTTACCTGACGGCACGACATGTTGATGATGATGATTCCTCTCTAAACGAACTCTTAAACAACACAAAAGATGATACTATAAACGTACAATATTCAGAATCCTTTAAACAACTTCCACTGATAAGCCAATAAAATCAATCAATCAGTCCGCCAGTAGCAGGATGCGATATGGTCAATTTTTAAACAGAGTACAGCAGGTTTGAATTCACAATTTTCCTTCTACGACACCAGTTACCATAGCAGAACTAAAAAAACAGTCTGCCCAATTATTTACCCACAGCTGGTTTGTTAGTTGAGTTTTACGACATATCAACACTTGTTGGTTATTTAATGACAAATCCTGTTTATACATATATATGACTTGTAAACGAATAGTTTGTTAGTAGCATAATCTTTAAACGAGACAGAGCACATAGATAAATTGTTTCAAGTATAACTATTTAACTCGAGTAATTCGATTCAACATTATTCATTCGTTTGCTCACAATTAAATGGTTTCAAGTATAGAAAATTATTAAATATTTCTATTTGAATTATAGATGGGACCCTAACTAGGTGCAACTATCCGAGTCAGAGTGAACCTGAGAGTAATAGTAATGAAGGGGTATTCAAGATTCTTCCCAAAATCCAGGATTGGAGCCTCACTATCAGACAAAAGTTTAGTGTCATACAGGACACTTGTTGAGAGAGGGCTCTTATTCCTCTGCAGAGATGCAGTCGGCGTATTCTAAGGTCCCAGTCGACAGGGCTAACCCTTGACTGAAGGAAGAGATTAATGCCTTTCCCAAAAGCATTAGCACGAAGTAAAACGCTAACAGTCTCGTCCAGGATTTGAACGTAGCACCCCGAATCTATTTCCTACGGCGATAACAGTTTTGCCACGTCCCTTCAATGTGGTTTCAAGCATTCTTATCTAACACTTATAATTTTAATTTTTTCGGTCTGTAGATAAGAATCTTACAAGTAATGCTATTCTGTATCAAAGTCAACCTGGGAGTAATGGCAATGAATGGGAGACTTCACATTCTTTAAATCTCCAGAACTGAGGCTTCACTATCGGATGCAGTTTATTCTCATACCTAGGTCACCACAGTTTTTTTTAGGAGTCTTACCCCACTGAAGAAGATACAGTCAGCTTATTCTAAGGCTCTCTGACATGGTGATATTATGACTAAAAGTGATTAAATACCTTCATTGTATTCTAACCATTCCATCGGATGGGGCTGACTCTTCTCTACAGAGGGATTAGGGGGTGTCCTGGGCATGGCATTAAACTACATCAGATGGTGAGGCTCCAGATCTGGAACATGTAGAGTATACCTTTATTGTCACTTCTCCCAGGTCCACCCTGACTTGGAGTAGTTGTACTTGTTAGGATGCGTTTCATAAGTCTCGATTATTCGTTTCTTGATTGGACCGAGAACTTCTCGGTAAACCCCTCGTATTTTATCCATAGTTTGGCGAGAATGAAGAAGAAAGTTAGATTCATACTTTTTCCCAAGGGCATTAGTACAGTGTGAACGGAAACAGCTTCAACCAGAATTTGAACACAAACTTGACGCATCGATGATCATTGTTCCCTGATACTTCTTAATTGCCTTGAGAAAATTCATGAATCAAATTCTTTCCGCTTTGTGCGTCATCATCACTTACATTTGACCACGGTTTTATGTGTACGCCAGTAAAAACGGCCATGAACAAAAAGTAAGATGAAAACATTGAAAATCTACTCTAACCAATCAACAAATGACTGCTATATTCATGAACCCCCCCCAGCTATACGTTAAATAGTACCACTGTACTGTTCTTTTAACAAGTCTGGTTTGGTTTCATGGCATATAAACCATTGTAGGTTATTTAATACCAAATCCATTTTAATACATACTGTTCTATTAAAAGCAACCCAGTTTAGCGTAAGCACACAGTTTAGTTCTATTTAACCCATAGATAGGACCCTAAGAGGTGCTACCACTTCTGGCCGGAGTGGACCTGGGAGCGATGGTAATGAAGGGGTCCTCTGCACTTCCTAAAGCTCCAGCATTACTGGAGTCTCACCATCAGATTGTTTAGTGTCATATCCAAGACACTCGTTGGGGGAGTCTTACCCCTTTACAGGGATGCAGTCGGTGTATTCTGCAGCCTCAGCCGACTGGGCCATGTTCTTTTATAAGCATGGCTTTGGCATTAAATAACCCATGAAGGTTGATATACCATTTAACAAAGAAACTTGTAAACACGGGCTACCAGGAATATTGTTAATGAGCATATCTGCACCTTTCTTGATCATACCTATAAGACGCCAGTTATTATTATTATTATTATTATTATTAATTATTTTTAATTATTAATTATTTTACTCCTTATGGCGAGTTTTACACATCAGCGTGATTGTAGCGTGGTTGGTGGATGAATGAATTTATTGTATAGAATGAGAAAAAATGATTGAATGATGATTGTTGGCGATGAGTGCGACTAGCTAGGGCTTCATAGGAAAATACTGTTTTCGCCCCCTTCCCTTTCCCCCCTATTTGGGCCTTGTGCCCACTGAGAGTTGTATCTTTCAGAAATAAAAGCGTTAGCTGATGGTTTTTCACTGGGGTTTGAGTGACCTCAAGTCTCCAGGAATCTTCTCAGTATTCTGGCCGTTCTCAATAATGCTGTTGTTTGGATGGTCTCCACTCGTCTACCAACTTCCAAGTCCTTCAGTCCCTTTAATAATCCTTTAGTTACTGTGCTAAAAGCACAAATCACAATTGGTATAATCGTCACCTTCATCTTCCATAGTTTTTTCAATTCTCTTGCGAGGTCGAGGTACTTATCCTTCTTTTCACATTCTTTCAGTTTTATTCTGTGGTCAGCCGAGAAAGCAAAGTCGACAATATCATCATCATTATTATCATTATCACCATCATTATTATTTGTAGTAGTAGTGGTAATCATCAAGTCATACTGATTGTACGGAGTTCCCTGACACGCACACATCATTTTTCTCTCACCATCTGCCTCAGTCGTCCAACGTCCCTGAAAAGGTTCTCTAAACTGCATCTACTGTCCGCACAGAGCTGGCTATGTGTGTATTTACCAGTCCCTTCGCACGGAGAGGATGTGACACTAGGTCAATTTTTAAGCAGAGTTTAATAAGTTTGAATTCAGAGTTTTCCTTCTCCTAGACTGGTTGCCTAACCAAGGCTAAAGAATCTAGTCTTCCCTACTATTTACTCTTAGCTGGAGAGAGAATAATTGGATTAATACCTTTTCCATGGGTATTAGTGTTATGTGAAATGCAATCAGTCTCGTCCAGGATTTGAACTCATATCGCCGTGTCCATTACCATTACAACTCCAATGTATGTAAGTCCTTGCTGGTCGGTCAATACTGGCGAGTCCATTGGAAAACGTCACTTATGGGTTCGTCCTTACTTCTCTAGCAGTAGTCCGCATGTCTTGTTCGTCTAACATGGATAGTTTGTGAGATGGGAGGTAAGTGGCCATACAGTTGCTATTTTATCGGGGTACTGCTCCCAGCACGTAGCATTCTTGTGGAGTTCCCATTTAGCTTTTACTCCAGGCGGTTTGTTAGAGCCCATGTTGTGCAACCATACAGTAGTAGTGACACAGTCTCAGTTTGGCAGAATCCACGTTTTATTTTGTTCGGGTTGTAGAATAGTTTATTATTAAAAATAAAGTTCAAAGGACGTTTTTTTTCCTTTTATTTCTGCAAACTACTTCTTTGTTTACAATGAGAGTAGCGCACGGAAAATGGCTTCGGGATCGTTTAGAGACATCAAAACTCTTGAAAATTAATAGATAGTTTGAATGAATTTTCAATTTTATTTTTTTTTCTGGACTTGAAGGAGTAATATCAGCTTAAGCTTTTTTAAAAATTGGGTTTCGGAGATTTTTAGGGTTTTTTTTTTTTTTTCGAACGAGCGACCGTTGATATTACATGAATTCCCTCTGAGCAGCATGACACCAGACTGTGATAGAGAGGATCTAAGTGTCTCTTGTACAACCTTTTACAGTGATCAGAATTGAAAGACAAAGACGGTGATACACAGATTTGTTATGTTCTCAGAAAAGGGTGTAAAACAAATAAAACAAACACGTACAAAGGAGAGAAGAAACAAAGTTATATATTACAGAAAATAAGTAATACGATGTCGCAAGTGTAGCTATTTCTACAATACTCACAAAGTGGATTACTGTCAAATTTTATATAATTATTGGAAGAGTCCATTGTGTATCGAAAATAGGGATAATACCACAATAAGATTCATACTAAAAAAACGATGTAAACTAGATTTCCTGATTTAAGTCAAAATATTTTCCAACCTAACTTTAACAATTTCTGAAAGTTTGGTTGACATTGGGCAAAATATGACAGTCTTAGATGTACGGGCGAAAGGACATTTGGTAAATTCTAAGATGTCAAAATGGGAAGAGGAAAATCCCTACCCAGTGACACCCGACACAACTACCCCCCCTACTGAGTCACTGTGTTCATCTGCACCCAACTGAGAAGAAGAAACACAATATAACTGTACATAGGCTTTTTTAAAATTATTTTTCACCAACTGCCATGACGCATCAGTTCGAAAATCTCCTGATTCACCTTTTATGTTTCATGCCCTAAGTTGAAAAAAAAGTAAAAAATAAGGTTGGCTGTTTTTACTCGAATTCTAGGTGCATTTTCGTGAAAATCCGAAAAGAATAAAATATAAGATGTTGCATATAATCTTCTAGTAGACATCCCTTGGATCAAGGCACTGTAAAGCAGGTAAGTAAATATTACACAACGGATATCGCATGAAACTATGAAAGACCTAGGTAAAAAAGAAAGGGGTCCATGATTATGTTGATGCTTCTATTCTGAAAGAAAAAGATACTAGTCGGTTGTGTTTGAAGGCATATAAGCCTTTGTAGGTTACTTAATACTAAATCCTGTTTATACACATATATATCAAATACATGATTTGTAAACGAATAGTTTGCAGGTAACTTTATTTTTAAACGAGCTAGAACTCATTTTTGGCGGGCAGTAAAATAGTTTCAAGTATTGCTATTTAACATTAGTAATTCTATTCATCAAGTATTACTATCTATTTTCACTGTATTTATTCGCACTCAACCAGAAAGTTTCAAGTACTGCTATTGAACACTAATAGTTTCATTTGCAGACAGTTAAATGGTTTCAAGTAATGCTATTCAACACTAGTAATTCTATTTAACATTATTCATCACAAAATTATCATTCAGCTGCGAATTGAATCAGAATTTGTTTATATATCCGTTTATTTATTTGTATTGCTCAAATAAAACTTGCATCATGATTTACCGTTTTTGTTTGGTTACGGTTATATACAAACATAATGGATATTATATATATATAAATATATATATATATATATATATATATATATATATATATATATAGAGAGAGAGAGAGAGAGAGAGAGAGAGACAGAGAGAGATTTGCCTTGTGCTAACATGGCAGAGCTGGTCTACCATAAAAAATATCAAAATTATATTTCTGTTCGGTCAGTTTCTTAAAGTTTCAGACGCACAGACATAAAATCCGTTATATGAATTTTAGATGCACACAAAAATTATGCTTTGCGATAAAAAATCTTCATACCTTGAAATATGGTCAAATAACCACTTTTTCTCCTCTTTCTGTCTGACAATAATGTGCTTCGCATGAAACTTTAAAAACATTTTATATATATATATATATATATATATATATATATATATATATAAATTTAATGCTAAAAGCGTTTCAAATGAGCAAAATACAGTGCTGTATTAACAAAAATACAGATGAATATCACAAAATTTCAACTATAAAATGAAAAAGACTGTATAAAAACTCACGTCTGAGTTTCACGTAGCCAATTCTCGGGTGAGCCACTATCGTCCATAAATATCACATTAATATCTTTTCGTTGAAAGTTAGTTGTTTTTTTTTAAATCAAAGATACTGAGATTTTATCATTACTTGTGATACATTATACAATCAAAATGAATGTTATTAAGTACTATTCATTACTAAATTGTAACCAAAACCATGAATATGAAGTAGTCTAAGCATTTGTGGAATGTTCTTAGACGTAATATAGAAAAACAATGATCGACACAAGAGATAATTGAAAGACTACATACAGTCTGGTGGAACGTTGTAGAGTTTAGTAAAACACAGAAACACTCACACTCACATATACACAAATCCCATGTGTTTAAACTTTTGCTTATATATATATATATATATATATATATATATATATATATATATATGTATGTATGTGTGTGTGTGTGTCTGTGTATTTTGGGCGCTCATGATATAATGCTTGTTGTAGGAAATGAACACGGAGCCGGAGTTCAAATCCGGGAAGAACTTATTTGAATTTCACATGGTGCTGATACCTTTGGGAAAGGTATATATCCAACTCTTCTCCCAAGAGTAATAAGTAAATAGTAGGGCAGACTGAACTCTTTAGCCTTGGTATAGCAGCCGTTCTAGGAGAAGGAAAACTTAATTCAAATCTATAAAACTCCATTTAAAATTGTCTGGGGCAGTCCCTATGGCGTAATGATGACTGTGCGGGACTGCGACCTCGAAGTAAACGAGTTCGAACTCCAGTCTCGCTATTACGTTAACTTTTGGACTAATAACCTGATGAAACGTATGGACTCCTTTATACCCCCAGCTATGGATTAAATATCACTGCTGTTTTACAAGGATCGCTTTGGAATTAAATAACCCATGAAAGTTGATATGTCACTAAACAACCCCCCCAAAAAAACAAAACAAAAAAAAACGAAATCAAAGAATTGACCTTGCGTTACACCTTGCCTGGGTGGAATGATTGATTTAGGCAGAAATTTCAATAGTATTAACTTCGAAGGTCAAGAATCCTTTTGTTTCGGTCAATTTCCTTTGGCAAAATCTGAAACTCGAAACAAGCATAAATATCAATGCGTTTCCTAACGCTATTTGCTTCACGGCCACTTCCAAACCGGCACAAACAATCACTTAAACCAGACCTTGTAGATGACAAACTTGAGGGTATATAAATTCAGTCAAATGAGAATTTATAACATGTAACATATCATAATTGAAAACCAGACATGTAGGCGCAATGCATAAAATATGTGAAACGCTAAACTAAAACTGATGCGAGTGATGATTAAAGTAACCTTTCTAACAGAGACAGAATCGATCAATCACACTTTGTTCACAAATACAGTGATAGCTAAATGTCTCCGAATCTCTAGTGAACTGCTTCCGGTTCAAGAGACGCCATCATTATTCATCCTTTTGCGCATGCCTATTTGCACCAGCACAACCCAGATTTAGCCATTAGTTTTTATGGACAAACCTTGTTCAAACATAAGAAAAACGATGCTAAGCAACTAAATATGTTTTTTTTTCTTTTCCCCAGAATTTTTTTTGATAGATACATAAAAATCCGTACATTTCTGTACAGGTTTTTATTATATCTTGCTATAATGACGATTTAGCCCACGGTTTCTCAAAGTGGTCTCTTTAGACCCTGAGGGGTAAATGAAATTTTGACTAAGGGAGTAAAAGCATAGGGGTGAATTTACTAGTTTGCATTTATAAATCCCTTCATATTAGGAGAATAAAAATCGCCAAATCATGTTGACTAGTTGCTGGATAACGTAAGCAGAATCCTTGACTGGGTGTGATGATGATTAGTGATGTGTCATACACATTCTATCCTTTTAGAATATTATTTTTTGTTTGTTATGGTTTTTTGGACAGTACATGTACAATATTAATATACAGATCAAATTCAATTAAATATTTCATAAGATAATTCTAAAAAAGCCCTCTTTATTTCTTTTTTTTGAGCATTATTTCTATAGTCATCTCATTCGATTTTAAAATTTTGCAACACTATTACTATTCTAGATCTGATAAGGCAATTTGTTCCAAAAATATATAAATCTGTTTGCAAAAAAAAAAATCCATTTCGTTTATAAACATTTAAAAATATTTGCCTTGACAGTACATTTCCAATTCGAGGAGAAATAATAAAAAATTTCCACATAACTAAAAATTCCATTATTTTTCAATCTTCTTTCTAGTAAAGAATTTAATCTTAATTTCTAAAATCTCTTCTAGTAACTGTAATCTTTTACTTTTTTTATTAGTTTTATTACTCTTCTTTGTATGCCTTCCAATCTCAGTATTACTCTCAAATTCCCATGTTTAGACACTGGAGTTCAAGCCGGAGTACAATATTCTACATGAGGTCTTACAAGGTTTTCATTTTTCTTTAAAACAACATGTGACACTTGAAATAAAATTTCTCACCATCCAACAAATCATTCCATTTTTCCTTGATACAATAGACAAAATACGATAGCAGTTTTTAAATGCAACATCAAAGCCAATCCTTAAATTGCATTCATCATTTGGTTTTTTGATTTCCCTGTTGCTTTATTCGTATTCGGCTTCAATGTTTTCAGATCTAAGATGCAGTACTTTACATTTTTCTATGTTAAGTTTTAATTTCTAAGTATCTTCCCTATATGGCAATTTATTTAGATCCATCTGTATCATTTCTTTCAATAATGATACGTAATTTATCATCAGCAAATAGTTCTATTTCTGAAATCATATAATTAAGTTATTTATAAATATAGAAAACAACAAAGGTCTGAACACGAACACCGGAGAGTAGATATTGTGATTATATGAGTCATTTGAATAAACGAATGATGTGGCTCTGAATAGATCTCTTCGAAAATATCCTATTTGATAATAGATTATGAGATGTCTTTAGAAATAAGATTATTTGGTTTGGTTTTATGGCTCATCAACCATTGTAGGTCATTAATGCTTAATCCATTTTTATACATATAAACAGTTCTATTTCAAACAATTCAGTTTAGCATAAGTACGTTGTTTAGTTCTATTCAACCCATATCAGGCGCTACCACTCTGGGCCATAGTGGACCTGGGAACGATGGCAATAAAAGGGTACTCCGCATATCCCAATTTGTTATTTCTGTGTCCTTTAAACGCAACTCAGGAATCGACAATCTACGATTGAGCGTTAAATAAGCAGCAAGGATAAAAATTACAAAAATAAATAAATAGATAAATAAATAAAATCAAAGCCTTCAGTGCTATTTGAACTCGCATTTCTTGTTTCCAGGAGTCTGTCTTTCAATGAGGGTCTTAGAACTGTTACACAAATTAAGAGAAATAAAATGAAGAAAAGCCAAGTAAAAAAACTGATAAGCCAAATAAAAAACTGATAAAGATGACTGTCCTATTTACAATTAAAAGATAAGGGGTTAACATCAATTCTATATTATTCAGAAACAGCCTGGACATTATCTACAATCACAGAATTTGTCGAAAGAATTTTTTGCCTGGTACAGTTTATTTCGTTTATATGATGTTAAATATTTAATTAACTTTAAACAAGCCCCTGGTCACATCTCGGAGATTGGCTTCTAGGAGTGGTTCTGAGTGTCAGGTAGTCAGGGTCAGTTAAAAAATGTGGATACTGAAGCATGACCCTCATTTAACGAATGGATATGCTACCTTAATAGTGCATTTTTCATCGCTTTTTGTGGCTTAACACTTAAAACATTTTAAAAATCCACAGATTTGTTCTTCGCAAAAACTCTCCAAGCAATTAGCTAAGATCGAGACTAGTTGAAAACAATAAGAATTTTAAAAAAATATTTTCCTAGAAATATTCCTCTTTCTCCGGTCACTTTTGTTCAACTTTATATAAACTAGAAAAAATATGCGTACTTCGAGTGCAAGTATTTAAGTTTTAATGTAATAGAATATTATATTAAATTAGAAAGTCTAACAAAACTAAGAACTCGTATAAAAAGATTATACTTATTTTTATTTTTATTGATTTCTATATAAAATTATCCATAGGACTTCTTTTGATATATTTGAGAATAAAACAATATCATTGGAAAATAATAACACTAAATGATTATTCATTAAACCCAATTTTTTAAAAACCAGTATGCAAAGATGGTTTCATATCGTATTATATATACGATATGAAACCATTATTTTTTAGTCATATATAACACACATTTCTGGGTTTTAAACGCATTGATAACAAATTCAACTTAGCTAAACTTTAATAAAAAAAAATCGTTGATAAATAATATGCTAATTAAGATTATTAAATTATCATTGAGAATACAAAGTAAATAACAAAGAGAATAGGGACGATCGTGGTGATGTAGTTTCGATTTTAGACATATAATTCAAATTATCATATACTTATGATGAAAGTATTGAGATTTTGAGCTATATATTTCTAACATTAATTTTATACATAAAATTAATTTGTAAAATCTAAGTGAAAGAGTTTTTTTTTTTATCTTTTCTAATTATTCTTGTTAATCTTTAAAATGTCCACACATTACAAATACAAACAGATTCTGAAGTTCTACAAATACATTCTTGATGTGATATTCTCAACCTGATAAATAAATCAAATCTTTCCTTGCACCTAGAAAATCTAATTTATACCAATATCTACTTGAATTCCTACCGACTGATGATAACATCTAGGACAATCACGTTTTTTTTTTCTATTTTTATTCAACTTAGTCGGAAATCTGAATTTCTACAAACTGTGACTCTCATCCAAACCAATCAGCTGGCGGTGCTCAGGATACGTCTACAATATTTTCTGTAGGGGGGTAAGACTGCCCACATAAGGAGTATCCTAGGTATGACACTAAATTACATCCTGAGGTGAGGCCCCGGTTCTGGATCTCTAAAGAGTATGGAGTGTCTTCTTCATTGCCATTACTTTCAGGTTCACTGACTCGTAGTGTTTGAACTCGTTAGATTCCCATCTACCGGTCAAATAGATCTATGTGAACATTTTTAGTATTAGATGAAAATACTTGATACCATATAATTGTAAATTATTTGTGTTAAGAATAGTTTCTTTGAAACTATAATAGTTTCCAAGCGATTATAATTAGTTACTTGAAACCAAAGAAATGACTACCATTGTAAAGAAATAATTACTTGAAACCATATAATTATTAGTATTAGAAAGGAATACTTGAAACCAAATAATCATGTGCAAACAAATGATTACGATTTTTTGTTTGGCAATTTATCATGTTCAAGGTATTCCCGAATTCCTAATTTTTATTCCAGACATAATTTACTGTTGTTATAACCACCTTTATAATATTTTGGATGCACCAGTGGTGCAATGGTTATCGTAAAAAAAACTGACCGAGCATACCGAGTTCAAATCCTTGACCAGGCTGTTTGCTTTTCACGTGGCGTTAATACCCTTTGGAAAGGTATGAATCCAGCTATTCTCTCTCCGGCTATGTGTAGGGCAGACTAGTTTATTTAACTTCGGTACAGCAACTAGTCTAGGAGAAAGAAAATTTCTGAATTCAAACCTACTAAACTCTGCTTTAAAAATTGACCTTGTGTCATATCCTACTCGTGCGGAGGGGTTGAGTAAATACATATAACCACCTCAATAGGCAAGAGCACTTTTTACAATATCCTATTTTATCATTGTGGACTAGAACACCAGAATACTGCAGGAATAGAGAGAGATGCCCTTTGAACGGTAATTGTCTGATTGATAATGTCATATATTAGGCTACCGCTAGAAAGGAAGATATTAATAATGATAATGATGGAATGATATAAATCGATGCAACAAAATTAAATTAGTAAAATAGAATGTATGATCCCAACCCAAGGTTTAACATAAAAAATACGCAAATAGTATTTTATCAGAAATGAAATATATTATTTATGTTAATATTCATAACGGACAAATAATTATTAGAACGAACAAATTTAACAAGATGCTAATGTCGTTGTTCGTCTGAGAATACTTGAACTATCATGGTTGAAAGAAAATGCAGCAGTCGTCATAGGTCAGACATGGGAGAAGTAGATAGGGTAATTGAAAAATAGACTGATTTTCATGATATCACTAATTTTACTATATATATATATATAGATAGATAGATGTGTGCGGTGGTAATAATATCAAATATAATGATATCCAAACTGGTCTCCTCAAAACAATGAGGTTAGAGGAACAACCCTTAGTAAAATATATTTTCCACAAAGTGCTCAACTATATTTGTGTATATTTTGTAACATCGTTCTTTTTTAATCAGATCTGCCATTTTGGCATAGAGCCAGTTTTTTTTTTTAAAGCAGGTTGTTCCCCGCTGCGTATTGTTACGAAGAGCGGATTCTTTGCTGTTATTCTTATATATATATATATATATATATATATATATATATATATATATATATATATATATATATATATGTTATTTTGCATACATTTTTCTTTTTTACATTTTGATATATCCTATTTACTAACGTCTGTGAAAGTTTGATACAAATAAAGCTTATTAGTGACATATTAAAAATTAAAATGATATAATACGTAAAGATTTTCTGATGTGTATCATTCGTAAAGGAAATTCTAAAGCTCAGCCAAGCTATAAGTCATCATCAGCATAAAAACTTTTGTGTGTGTGTATATATATATATATATATATATATAGCTAATTGGTGAACTTTAATATATCTTAAAGCATTTCCTTAAATTTTTCTTTTTTATCTTCAAAAATTAGGATTAAAGTTATTTGTTATATTTTAATTTTAATTGCATTTTCAATACACATACACACGTTATATAGAAATATGTACATACACATACTCATATATATGTACACAAATATACACATACACACTTATAGCTATATACATACACATACATGTTGAAATAATACGAGGACTGAAGTTGTATTTAAACGTACGGGAATAAACAATAAATGAAACGTTAATTTGATACAAAATAGTCCCTTGTTTCCCTAAGTTTTCCATTGGTAGAAGTACCTCTAAAACCACACTTTTAATATAGCGTGAAGCTGCGTCGTCATATTTCTTTTAGTGACCTCAAATCTTGCTCTTGAGATGAAAATTTTAGTTTTAGAAACAAAATCGTACGGAGCTGGATGCAGTATGGACGGTGCTGCACTTTCACAAACGTGTGTTTTGTCAAAAAAACATTTAATCCAAAAAGTATTGAGACTCCTGATCAAATTACACAGAGAATTGGCACTAACTCCTCAAGACGAAATCGAGACAGCAATCTAGACGCCTAGATATCATCACTTACGAGTTACTCAACTGTGCAATTGTCTTCATATAAATTAAAGATTTTGAAGTCTAGATACGTTATAATCAGCTATGGTACGTTGTAATTCTGGTATATATATATATATATATATATATATATATATATATATATATATATGAAAACAAATTGCTGAAAAAAAAAATTAAAAAAAAAACGAATCCAAGTATAGACAGACTGTGTTATCTACCACCTGACATTAATTAATCCCATAATTTATTTTCGCCTATTTTTTGAATGCCAGAAAAAGAAAAATTGTTTGAATATCACATCTAATAAAACAAAATCATGAGATTTAATCTAAAAAAGATGTTTTAATCAACTTAAAAAAAATCATTTATATATTTTTCTTTTGTGCAAATGTCGTGTGAACAAATGTCTTCTCAAGATATATATAACTCTATGCAGAATCTTGATTTGCCATTTTTATAACGTTTCGGTCTGAAGACTGCGTAAAACATTAAATTTAAGTAACGAACTTATTGTGTCCATAATTCTATTATTCGTAGGTTTTATACCCGCTCTGCCATAAGAGTAGTGAGCACTCTTTTTATGGAAATTTTTTTTTTTTTCAGTTCTTTTACTATATATATATATATATTAGAATAGTAATTTATAGGTGCTTGTGAACAGTCAGTTTCTCGCCTATGCGTCCGTCATGTATATATATATATATATATAACAAATATGTTACATTTTAGAATAAATTTCGAACACGTCACAATTTGTAATAGAATGCTAGTTTTCTAATTTTTTTTTTGTTTCATTTTAAAACTGAATAGAAATCAGAAAATACAACAGCACACATAACTATTGTTTTGATGATGGTTTAATATATAAACCGAAACGTTAACGTTGGCAATAATTCAGGTATAAATAAAATCATTCTCTGATAAACCTTCTATTCCCTTTTTCTGGTTTCTTAATTTTTCTAATGCTTTAATCCCCTATACTTTCGTCTGAAAATGTAAAGTTATATAGTTTTTTTTCCACACACACACACACTCACATACGAGGTGCCTACGATAAGTTTCCAGACTTTTTTCGTATGGGCATTTAAAATCGTCATAGACTCAAGAAAATTCAGTATGTTATTGCTATACATCTTATGAGATGACCGACCAATTCTTATGATTTCGGGTTCAAATCAACAGCTACAGCAGCAATTGGAATACACCCTACTGAAGCCCGATGGTCACAGCTGGTGAATTTCAAAAATGCAATCTGACACTTTAGAAGAACGATATGCAATAAAATTCTGTTTTAAACTTTGAAGAAATGCCACAGAAACGTATGGAATGCTTCAGACTGCTTTTCGACCATCTTGCATGAATCAAGTATCAGTTTTTGAGTGGCATAAGAGATTCAAGGAAGGCAGGGAGTCTGTGAGGTGTGGGAGGAGTAAGGAAGTCAATAGACCAGAGTTGATTGGCCAAAGGGTTAGGGTTATTATTTGAGGTTTTAAGGGAGTTCAGCCTCCCTACTGTCCAGATCTTGCTCCCAGTGACTTTTGGTTATTCCCTAAGCTCAGAGGCTGTCGTTATGAGACAATTGAGGAGATGAAAGAGGCTGTGACGAAGGTCATTGACACGCTCACACAAGAGGACTTCCATGGGGCCTTCTACAAGTTGTTGGAACGGTACAACAAGTGCATTGCAGCTGGAGGAGATTACTTCGAAGGGGACTCGAGTTTCATGTATGTACTATCAATAAAAGTGCCCATACGAAAAATGTCTGGAAACTTATCGTATGCACCTATGGACTGTAATCCATATTTTCTATTTTTCAACCACAAATTAAACGTGTGAAGTCATCTGATGAGACGGAGAGTATAATGATATTCTTCGCCGAAATAAATTCATAATGACAATTTAAACTGGTTTGAGTTTTCTTTTAATTTTATTGTATTCGCTCGGTATGTAAGTTTTATTATATAAACCTGGATAGGGAATATATAACGATAGCCATACATCGAGCACTCCCTTAGATTTACATGATATTCTTTATATATTCTATACACGAATAATCCACACCCACTGCCTTCGGACGCTGACTGGATATTACTGATATACTGGATATTACTATATATATATATATATATATATATATATATATACCAAAATGAAATAGAACTAAACTAATACTAGAAATGGATGGATATTTGTGTCGGCATCTGCATAGAAAAACTCTATCAATGCCACCAGTGGATGTGTAGAAATGCTTCTTGGTCCTCGTACCTTAAAATCACTTAATAGCATTGAGAAAATCTAACTGAGAATGATGTGTGTTCCATTTAATGGAAATCCCAATACAACAATCGTCTCATTCTGCAGCCCCTCTAATACCAGTGATGAAACGGACGTCATTACCTTCTATAATGAATTGTCTTCTCTCGTTCGACACATTACTAAACACAACGTTCTGATCATCGCTGGAGATAGGAATACTCATATAGGCAAAGACGAAAATAATAAATTGTTGACAAGTCTCCAAACAGATATGGTAAATGTCTAGCAGAGTTTTTTTCTCTCGGAAACATGCTTGTATGCCGAAGTACAAAATATCATTAAAGAAAGGGAAAATTATGGACGTACACCAATGCAAATAAATAAAAGAACAAACAAAAAACAGCCAAATTATATATTTAAAAACAAAAATTCATAAACAGCACTAGGAACTGTGACGCATACTCCTCTTTTGGAGGAGTATCTTCTGATCACAGAATCGTCTCAGTAAAGACTTACCTAAGTCTACGCAGAAATAAGAAACAAACGGTTAAAGCTTTAATTTATGACTGTTCCACACTTACAAATAGTGATATATGCAATCATTATTTGGTAACTGTAAGAAACAGATTTGATACTGTTTAGGAGTCATCTGAAATACATACTCCAAATTGCTTTGAAGCAACGGCGGACAGTAAATAAAAGTAGCGGAAGGAAAAGCACCCCGAGAAAAAAAATGTGCACATCTAGAAGAAAGACTTCAGAAGTGGACAGAACATTTCAAGAATCTGCTTAAAAATCCTTCTGAAATCACAGATAAACCAACTTAAGAAATTATCAATGGCTAACTATACATAAAACTTGGACATTTCACGGCGGATGAATTTGATACATTTCTGAAAGTAATTAAAGGCAGAAATGTGGCAGGCCTTGATGAATTACACCCTGAATTATGGAGGACAAAAGGATTTGATGATATACTTCTTCAATCATGCAACGCAGTGTATGACCTAAACACAATGGCGAAATGGATGAAAGACTGCATCCTCCTCTTTCCAAAGATAGGTGACCTCGAAATCACTAAGAACTACAAAGGTATAACTCTTACCATAGCTATTAAGGTTTATAATGCTCTGTTTCTCAATCGTATTCGATTTGAAATCTGTAGAATATTGGTCAGCTCGCAACCTGCAGATTCCTGGACTGCCTATTTGCCAAAGCTATGTAGGTGAATAGACACCTCTCATGTAAATGTGTTGGGCAGGTTCATCCTCGGAAAGTGGACCAATCCACATGCTGCACTCTCCCATAAAAGAGGTGAACTTGATTGGCTAGCTTTTCCAAGGAGGCAGTCATGTTACTTTTGACTTCTACAGGTGAGTGCTATTTATTGTAATTTTATAAAATCGAGAAAATTCAAGGGAAAAATTCGAACAGCTTTCGGAGAAATCGATCTACAACTTCTCAAATTTTGACTATTAGTCGAATCATTGAAAGAGTACGTACAAAAAAATTGGTCGAGGCAACACATTTGTTTGTCGATTTCTCCAAGGCATTTGACGCCACACATAGAGAAAAGATGGAGCAGATACTTCAAGCATTTGGTCTCTTCAAAGAAACTTACCGCTATTATAATACTTTACAAAGACACGGAAGCAATGGGTCGCTCATGTGATAGTGACACTAATTTCTTTGAAATTGTCGTCGTAGTCTTGAAAAGAGATACATTAGTGTCATTTGTCTTGAAAGGAGATACATCAGAACCAGTTCTATTAATAATCTTCCAAGATTACATACAAAAAATGTCAATATATCTAAGAAAAAATGATTTCATACTAATAGAGGTAAAAAAACAGACGATATCCGGTAGAGATTATTACGGATATAGACTACGCAGATGATTTAGTGCTTCTTGTAAGTACATCTGTCCAAGCCGAATCTCTGCAGCATAGCAAAGACAAAGTATCATTGGTCTCTACGTAAACTCATATAAAGTGCAGTGTTTCAAACAAGAATGAGCCATCTTTATATTTAATAGCAAGCCTCTGAAATCAGTAGATCATTTCCCATATCTCAGTATCACTATATTATCTACTAAAAGCGATGTCAACATACACATAGGCAAGGCATGTACTGCTATTGAGTGATTATCGATCTCTTATAAATAAAACGGGAATTCTTGCAAGTTGTAGCCGCGGAAGTACTACTGTATGGTTGCACCACTTACGAAACGCTAAGAGAAAAAATCGCACGGAGAGCAGATGAGGATGCTGTGGGCTGTTTTCAAGAAATACTGGAAACAATACTCCACAAAAAAAACCCCGGTGTATGGCCAATTACCCCTCATCTCACAAGCCTTTCAAGTAAGACGAACAAGACATGTGAGGCATTGCTTGAGAAGTAAGGATTAACCTTTAAGGGACGTTTTCTTATGGACTCCAAAATAAGAACATACCTGTGTTGGCCGACTTCCAAAAACTTAGATTCATCAGCTCTTTTGGGACACTGGGTACGGTCAAGAGGACCATCCAAGAGCGATGGCAGAGAGAGAGAGAGAGAGAGAGAGAGAGAGAGAGAGAGAGAGAGAGTCAAGGGAATCATTATGACTTGATAATGATAATATATGCGTGCATGTACAAAACATTGCTGTGATGATAATTCTACGAATGTAGGGAATATGCACTTAGCAAGGCAATAGTTCTTTTGGAAGTTTTACAAGTTGACTTCCTATTATTATGAACAAGGGATGCTGAAAAGTCCTCAGCCTGACCAAGAAGTGAATAACATTTTTTTTTTTGTTAAAAGAAATTTCAAAGATTTTGTGTCTCGTAAGCTGAATAGGTAGCATAGCATTAATAATGGAGGTGCCCGTGGCGTAATTGTTATCGTCGTAGGAAATGGACACGGTGATATGAGTTCAAATCCTGGACGAGACTGATTGCATTTCACATAGCACTAATACCCTTGGGAAAGGTATGAATCCAATTATTCTCCCCCCAGCTATGAGTAAACAGTAGGACAGACTAGGTTCTTCAGCCTTGGTGAGGCAACTAGTCTAGGAGAAGGAAAACTCTAAATTCAAACCTGTTAAACTCCGTTTAATAAAAATTGACCTTGTGTCATATCCTGCTCGAGCGGAGGGGTTGGGTAAATAGGAGCATAGCATTAATCTTTCTAACTTAATATTCTATTGCATTAAAACTGAAACACTTGCACTCTCTGGAGGGCGTATATTTTTGCTTGTAGTCTTTCTTCCAAGCCGTGGCTGTATCAATACTACTGCATGGATGCACTACATGGACGGTAACAAAACGCATAGAGCAAAAGCTAGATGGGAACTACACAAGAACGTTGCATGCTATTTTGAACAAATCTGAGAAGCAACACCCCACGAAACAACAGCTTTACAGCCACTTACCTCCCATCTCTCAAAATATCCAAGTAAGACGAATGCAGGACACTGCTGGAGAAGCAAGGATGAACTCATAAATAACGTTCTCCTATGGACCCCAACACATTGCCGCGCCAGTGTTGGCTGACCAGCAAAAAAATATTTACATCAGCTCTATGCGGACACAGGATATAGTTTGGAGGACCTGCCAGTAGCAATGGATGATAGGGACGGATGGAGAGAGTCAGGGAAATCTGTGCTGTTTGTTCGACTTGTTGATGATGACGACGACGATTAATGGGTTAGTTAAGATTATTTTTGTTTCTAAGTGAAAAATTTCTCAATTTCAGAATCATTTCATAACTATTTAAACAAGATCAACTTTGGCACAAGGCCAGCATTCTTTGAGTAATCGATAAGGATCTAGTTTAACTAAACAGATTACAAGGTCAGCATGGTAAAGGCCGTACTACCCTGAATTCTCTCTTTTAAAATTAATGAAATTTCTTGCAGATTCAGTGTTTTTAGCGAAACAACAAGCAATAATAATGATGATAGTAGTAATAATAATAATAATAATAATAATAATAATAATAATAAAATGATTACTTAATCTGATTCTGTCGTATAACTTGACGGAGTTGTTTCAAGTGCAAGATCAAGTTATTAGCCGAATCTGTAGAGGGCAGGAATAATTTTCTTAGTGGGGAGATTTTAATGAAAATATCGCAGCTGTACGTTTCTCAGAGGGCTAAAGACGCAATCTGCTACCGAGTATGACAGGTGCCATTATCATGGAGCTGGGAGATTCAAGTGCTTTTTTGTTCATTTGTAAATTATTGTTTTTGTTCGCAGATGAGCACCAAAGTTGAATTCTTTTTCTTGGAGTTGTGTAATGTAAAAGTAAAATTTGTAGCTTAGCCTCAAGTTCATCATGAACAGATATATATATACAAACACAAACATATATGCACATATATATGTATATATTTACATAAGTATAGATATATGCATATACATAAGTATGTATGTATATATATATATATATATACACACACACATACACAGACTCATACGTATGCATATGTATATATGTATATAATCACACACATATATATATATATATATATATATATATGAGAGAGAGAGAGAGAGAGAGAAACATTCCTGGAAATACTGTGAAGAAAGGAACATATACGGTGAGAAAAATGTAGGGGGAAAGGTAAAAGAGAGGAGGGTAAATTGACAAAGGAAAAATGAGAGCGATATAGAGAAAGAATGAGAGATAAAGGGAAAGAAAAAAGAAGAACGAGAGAAACATGCATGTAAAAAAAATTTTGATGAATATTAGAAAAGAAGGAATGAATAAAGAAAAAGAAAGGAAAAATGAATCTAAAATGGAAGGAAGGAATGAACAAAGATTGAGGAGGAAGAAAGAAAGATTTGAAAAAAAGAAATAAAGAAAGGAAGAAAGAAAGATTTGAAATAAAGAAAGGAAGAAAGAAAGATTTGAAATAAAGAAAGGAAGAAAGAAAGATTTGAAGGATGTAAAAGAAGCGTGAGGAGGAATAAAAATGAATGACAAAGAAGGAAAAGAAAGAGCAAACGGTAAAGGAAAGTATAAAAAGTATAGAAAAGAAAAAAAAAGAAATAAAAGATTAGGTATGAATAGAAAGTTTTAAAAGTAATCAAAGAATGAAAAGAAAGAAAAATGAGAATAGTGGAAATGAAACAAGAGAAAAAGAATCCTCCGTCCGCCACCCTCTCCCAATGGAAAATTTGAAGGAAAACAAAAAAATTGAAGGATAAAGATAAATATAAAACTATTAAAAGAAAATTTAAAAAAGAAAAAAGAGAAAAACACAAAATAAGTTATCCATGAGAAGCGAAAATATCAATGAATGAGATATGTTTACAAAGGGAGATAATAACAAAACAGGAAAATATTTAAAGAAATCAAAGGAAAAATGAAGAAAGGTCGACAGACGGCAAAGAATGAAAGATTGTATAACGAGAGAGAGAGAGAGAGAGAGAGAGAGAGAGAGATGGAAAACATAAAAACAAATTCTAAGTCACTGAGTCGTAATTATATTTTCCACAAGGGGGCGTTTCTTCACGTGTGCTATTTACATGCGCCATAAACGCGCATGGAAAAATGACCAGCGGCAGTCACAATAGCGTATTTATTTATTTATTCTGTGGGATCTGTCAGATGTTTTTAGAGCGAAGGAACCAGCAATTGGAAAGCTGGTAGAAAAATAATGAAATGCAATTTAATTTTTTTCCCTTCAGTCCTGCTACTGCTTGCGATACGAAAACACATTTTAGTGCAAATTACGAAGCGAGATAGGCAAGAAACGAGCATGGAATCCTACTGAAAGCCAGGGTGCCAGAAAATCTGACAACCAAGCCAACGTCTGTGGCGCATGTCGTTTTTCTTTTTCTTTTTATTACCAGAACGAAGGACAAATGCCTGTCTCTTGTTAACCGACTCTGGGGACATAGGCTAACTTGACAGTTTCGCCTGGGCCGCTTTAAAGAGACACGCTGAAGGCAATCATTTTTAATAGGCCCAGTAGGAACTCTTGACACGTATTTCAAAAGGGAACGAGAAATGAGTTGTTAAAGCTCAAAGAAGATCCAAAAAGTCTTTCAACTGTTTTTACGTCAAGGGAATCACTTTTACGATGTTTTTGTTTTTATTTTTGACACGTTTTTTCCCAACTAGACGACTCGCATATCTGCTGGGTTCAGATTTTAACGCGGTTACATGATCCTATGTTTCTATTTCGGATGGAAAGGATCATCATGATATATACATATATAAACATGATATACTCACATGTAATACACATAAATTATATATATATATATATATATATATATATATATATATATATATATATAGTATTATTCGGTCCAGTTAAACCAGAGTTCGGAGTAATTCCTTCAGGACAAGAAAATCATTCAGGAGTTGTCTATTCTGTTTTATTTATCCATTAGATCTGAAGAAGTCCTGTTATATTTTTCTTCGTGTTTTTGGTTCACACCAGAAACGAAAAACAGGATGGAAATAAATTTATAATCCGAAAATAACCGGTCTTTGGTTCGCCAATGGCCCGGGAGACCTGGGTTCAATCCCAGGTCGAGTCATACCAAAGACTCAAAAAATGGTACTTGATGCCTCCTTGCTTAACACTCAGCATTATAAGGTACGGATCAAGGGTAATGTAGAGCAATCCAGGGAAGGAGTAGCGCCCCCCTACCTATCTATCGAAAAGGGAGCCTTCGGGTTACCCTCGACTATGGTCGCCAACTTTACTTTTTTATATATGTAATACATATAGTATATACAAATGTAATACGTTTAATATGTATATACATATAATATATACACATATATAATGTATATAATTGATATATATATATATACATGTATATGTTATATATAATTTATACTTTAATATATATATACATATATATATATCTACACACATGTATAAATGATATAACCATATAATATATATAATATATACACATACACATATATATGATATATACATACGTATGATATATATACATAAAATATATACCAATATGTAATGTACACGCACACACATATATATAAGGATTATAGTAATGGATAGGTAAGGGATCAATTACAGACAAAAAACAGAAGTTGAAACTTTACGCTCACACTCTAGCCTTGTGCCTCACTTAGTGAGACAAGCCTACAAGTGTGAAGTATTATATTTGAACGATGTCAATTAACTTTTCAATGGCTATCGTCAACTTTGTTTAAATAAAACAAAAGCAGATGTGTAAAATGTCAGCTTACTCAATTCTTTTATTGAAACAATGAAATTTAACGTTCTTTAAATCCCATAATTAAAAAAATTGTACATTTCTTAAAAATGACTAGAGAAGCAACTGAAAGCGCACGAAAGTCTGACTTTTTCGGAGGATTTCTTCATTCATGTGTACATATTAGAAGTTGGATAACTGATATATTATCAGCTGGTATGATAAACCACGTACCATTCTATTCATTTTCTTGGACTTATTATAAGCTTGGCTTGTAAGATTTGAAAACCATTTAAAAATCTGTCTTTAAACTAAGTTGGCGTTAATCACTGAAGCGTTGGCTGACGCTGTAAAAAGTTTTTTTAAAAACCCTGTTCAAACCATTCTTTAAATGGCTTGAGACAATGAAAATTAACCATATTAATTCTATAAAAACAAATTGTACCATTCTAGAAACTGACTAGTGACACAGTAGAAAGCGCTTAAAACCCTAAATCTTTTGGATGACTTTCCCATCCCATCATTCCTTGTTTGGAAACAAGAAAAACGTTTTAAAAATTCATATTTTATTCTTGTCTGTTAACCACACATATATACATATACATTTAAAATATTTAAACGTAAAGTGATCCATTTTTCAAGATGAAAGGTAGAGTCGCTCATACATTGTAAAACCTTAAAATCGCGATTAAAAACGTCGATTAAAACGATTTAAAATATGATTTCATACACAAACAATTTATCAGCGTTATTGGCAGTTTCATGAGATATTATCAATCATATCATATGTATGAAATCGTTTTTGAATTCGTTTTAATCGACGTTTTAAATCGGAATTTTAAGATTTTACAACACACGCACTCACACATATAATTGACTTCCTAAGTCAAGTAATATTTGCAAGCAATAGCCATAGTTGCATATTATAACATGTAACATTACTGGATGTGAATTGAAAGTCTCCTTACGCACAGAACGGTATAATCAAGACGTCCAATTAAACTATAATTCTATCTATTTATCTATGTGCGTTCATAATTGTCTGTTGATTTATCTATCCCAACCTATTCAAATTTATATACGTATATTTTAAAAATTCTGAGTCTCTTTGCGTACAGTGTTTCTTATTTTCGCATCTTTTGCAGATTAATTAGACAAAGTGTAATAATCTACCATCTGCTTTTAATAGATATCTCCCTTGAAAAATCATGATAATCGGGACAAGCGCTTCACAAAGCTACATAGTAAGGAATAACTTGCAAATTGAAAAGGAAACAGCTTTATTCTCTTAGATGAAATTAATGCTATTGCGCCAGCACAAATCTAGCCACGAGGTTTTGTTTTTGATTAATACCGCAGGATAAAAAAATAGAATAAATATCAAATACATAAACTAAATTATAAGATTTTCTGAGTAAACTACAATATTATTTGGTTGCTTATGATTTTATAGCTAACTTGACGAGCTGTGAACCTGATGGGTTCTCGTTGTAATAGCAGTCCATGATGATACTGATACTTTTATCTTGGAATAAGTTAAGGAATTTTATTAGCTTTTCATAGCTCTGTATATTGAGAATTCAGAATATTAAAAAAATGTTTAGCGTGGATAGAGACTCTGCAAAGTTATAATTAAGTTGCAAATTGAACTGAAAATTGCTTTAGTCTCTTAAAGCCCATCTTAAAATCGTAGTTAAGTAACCCAAAGGGGAACTGTTTTATATTTTCGATGTTAGTATCATTGGGGAACGAGAAAAGTTTTGGTTAACTACAATTTGATCTCTTAAATTTCTATTTTCTCGTTTGGTTTCTTTGTTTAATGGCATACCAACCTTTGTAGGTTATTTTATGCCAAAGCCATTCCCCTAGAAGAACAGTAGTAGTACTATTTAACCCACAGCTGGGAGGATAAGGGAGTCCATACCTTTCCCAAGGTGAACGTAATAGTGCGACTGGAGTACGATTCCGCAGTCCATCGTTTTAACCATTACACCAGGAGGACCCCCCCTATTTTCTCGTTCCCCAAAGATACCTACCTCGGAAAAATACTGTCTAAAAGAGTTAACCTTCGGGTTACCCTGACTTCATTTTTAATTTGGTTTATTAGAGAATTTCTTTACTGAAAAAATCCTTAGAATGTGTCTTTTTTGTTGGGATTAAATGCTAACATGATTTGACTAAGATGCAAACGTACGAGAATTTACTGCCGTTTGGGTTTAGAATTGAAGCATTGTTATTGCAATGGATGTTATATCTTAGATTTTTCAAGTATATTGCTAAATATGAATCTTCTATAAAAAAAAAACTGACTTGGATTCCCTAGTAGAAATCTAATTAAGCAATTGATATTTTGTTTTAAATTATCAGTAGAATCTTGTTCTGTTTTGCTTTCAATTGAATATCTTTCTGCCAAATCAAACTTTTTACTTAAAGCCTACTTCATAACCAAATGTAATTTTCCATTTATCCACCGCCACTAAATTAATATTTGTCTTTATAAATATTTATATAAATAATAAAAACATATTTCATCTCACACAAAAGTCGTCTAAAAGATTTCATAGGCTGACCAAGATATTCCTATAGAATGTGATCAAATTAGATTTATTTTTTACACAGTCCTCTTTATGGTTCACACACTTTTTCTATTGGTGTTGCAGTGTTTGGATCCAATTGGTAAAACGTCATCAATTGCACATATAACTTCACTGTTTGAACTTTTCAGCCCATACATATTTTGATAATGTACTATCTGCGTATTTTTGTTGGTGAAAAAAACCCAAAAAAACCTATGGTCCATCCACAATTAAAGTCAGTTTCTCTTGAGTGCTAATTATTCGCCTTTTTACTTCGAAAGCTCGTGTTCAACAGCCCAAGATTCGTATCTCTTGACGCAATCGTGACAACATTCGAGCCAATGAACGGAAGGAGACTCGATTTTTAGTTTAAAAAGACTTTGCCACGACTGTTAAGATTTTTGGTCTCTCACTAGTAAATTACTCATCTGCATATGTTTGATACAGTCGCTATCCAGATTACGAAGTGTGGTGAGGATCATTATGTTATAACAGACTCCTCTGGGCGACGTCTACTGATAAAACCTTCATAGCTAAATGTGTAATGACAGTGACACGGACGTAAGTTTCCCAAGGTGTAGACGTGTGAATAAGTACCTCCCCGATTATTTATGGCTTATTTTCGACCCATCTTGTTTATTTAATGATAGAATGATGATATGAGAACTGTTATGATATAATACAAATAACTAGTAGGAAAATCTATTGAAATGTTGATAATACCGTTTCTTCTAATCAATTTGTAGATATTACTTTTAATTCCAATAGTGTAATAAACCCCCCCCCAAAAAAATTTTCAACATATTAAAAATAAGGATTATACTCTATTACCTCTGGATAAGTGCACCTCCAGTAATTTTTTAAATACTATGTATTACTCGATTAAATATACTGTACTGCCCATAAATAAGTACACGCTTAACAATTCTTTTTATAAAAATTTTCTTCTTAACTGAAAATACCAGAATCTTATTATTTCCAGTGGAAAATCATTCAATCAAAACGGATATTATTAGATATTATTCATTACCATTTCTACGGCAATAAAAATCTAAAAAAAAAAAAAAAAAAGAACTCACCCAAAACTGAATATATAGCCGTCCAAAACTAAGTACACTTCATATTATTTATGAACTTTTATTTTGGGTTACAGAAGTGTTGCAATTTTGTTTGCGCAACAGAATTTCAATGCCGTAGAGTTTGGTAATAAATAATACATCATAATATCTGTTTTCATTTAATAATGTTTTACTAAATAATGTTGCTCTATGGCATATTTGAGTTGTCTGTTGGTAAAACCTTCATGACCAAATGTGAAATGGTGTTGACACAGACAAAATTCTGCCAAGGATAAGGGTTAAAAATATAAAAAAATAAAACTCACTGAATTATAATTATTATTTCATGCCACCTTGGGTATTTCCCCTTTTCGCTATTTTCTCACATCAACCTTAGAAAAAAACATCTTTGCACTGAATATATACATTATTAACATAATATCTACATACAGATCAAATTCTGTTAAGCAATTCATCCGATTGTTGTCGTGTCCTGGGTAAGACAGTGAACTCTATCTGATGGCGAGGCTTTAGTCCTGGAGCTTTGGGGAAAGTGGAGTACTCCTTGGTTGCCATTACTCCTAGGTCCACTTAAATATTATATATAAAGGTTTGGCATTAAATAATCCAGAAAGGTTCATATGCCCTAAAAGATCAACCAACTAACAGATAGCTCCCAAAAATGCCCACTTATTCTTTTTCTTACCATGTTCGCCAATGGTCCAGGAGACCGGAGTTCAATCCCACGTCGAGTCATACCAAAGACTCAAAACATGGTACTTGATGCCGCCTTGCTTAACACTTAGCATTATAAGGTAAGGATCAAGGGTAAAGTGGAGCAATCCAGAGAAAGGAGTAGAACCCTCCTTTACACCTCAGTGTAGTAGCTATTGAAAAGGCAGCCTTCGGGTCACTCTCGACTAAGGTCGCCAACTTATATCTGAAAAAATCCGACTCAACGTTGGTTTTTAAATATTATTGCTGTTTTTGATCTGATTAGACAATTTGTCCCCAAAATATATTACTCAAGTAGCAAAAATGAATAAATATAAGTTCCAATTGGTCAACCGTCTTGCATGGATAAATATTTTTATCAAATTTTTTATTTGTAAAAAGTTCTGTGAATTCCTTTATTATTTTTGTAATGTCTTATTTGGTCTATATTTTCACTTCTGAATCAAGCCGTACAAATAGGGACAAAGAAACGGAAGGTAGTGAGCGAATTATTTTAATTAACTTGTTCAGATTTGACGCAAAAATTGTTGCCAAATTTATACGGGAATTCATTCAACTGTCAACGCCGAGACTTTTTATTTATTTCATTTAGGTTAGCGATCGATAAAAAAAATTATAGCGGCCAAGGTGAAATTGGTTAATCTAGAAAGAAACCTTTCAATGTCTTTCCTTGAATATTAACATAAATGGAAATGAAAACTTGCTAGTTCCTTCTCTCTCTTTTTCATTAACTTTATCTCTCTATGATTTGCTTCCATTTTCTCACTTTTTATAACTTTCTCTCTTGTCTTTTTTGATACCTTCCTTAAGGGAGTTTATATCTCGTTACAGTTCTAATTCAAACTTACATCTCTCTCTCTCTCTCTTTTCTAAAGTTCCTATTCATTCATCTGTTCATTCATCGACTCTTTCCTTTAGTTTCTTTAGTCTTCATTCTCTCATAATATTCTTACCGTATGTAGTCGTATATAGTATGGATTTTGAAGATCTGTTATAAATATAAAAAAAATGACATCAATATAATAATTTTGAAAGCTTGAAATTCAATAGTAGTTAGGAATAGGAATAACTCTTGTCTTTAAAAAAAAAATCAATGATTTTGTGACCATAAATAAATAGTAGACCTATATATTAATATATTCTGTCTTCTCTATCTCGTTTAACATATTTTGTATCTTTTTCTCTGACCGTATGTGCTTAGCGTAATGGCCAAGTCGTAGGAAATGGAATCAGCGACCTTAGTTCAAATCCTGAACGAAGCTGTCTGCGTTTCCCTTTGCACCAATGCCCTTGGGAAAGAGATAAATCCATATGTTCTCTTCCCCAGGCATGGGGAAATAGTAGGGCAGATTGGGTTCTTTAGCTTTGGTTAGTCAACTAATCTAGGAGAATGAAAACTCTGAATTCAAACCAGCTTTTCTCCACTTAAAAATTCATCTTGTTTTATATCATGCAATATTGTATAAATCGAATTTTGAAGACCTAATTCTTAAACAAAAAACCGATATTAATATATACTCATGTGATTATATTGAAAGCTTGAAATTCAAACATAAGAAAGATTGAGAACAACCACTGACTTAATAATGAAAGCTTGAAATTCAAATATAAAAAGACCTAGGAATAATCCTTGACTTAATAATTAACGATTTTGTGATCCCAAATCAAGAGTAGACTTATACAAGTATATATTGCATTTTTTAGTTCTTTTTATCTTTTATCATGTTTTCTTTTGCTTCTCTTTTTCCCCTCACTAATTATTCTTTCTTCATTGTTTTTCTTTATGCTCTCTCTTTCTCCCCGCACATTTTGATATTCTTTCCCATTCCCTCTCTATAAATATTCATACTCCTTCTTTCTCTCCATTCTTTCTTATTTCCAACCCCACATTATCATATACATTTCTTGGTCCCCTGTTCCCCTTTGTTTCCCCTTCCCATTTTTATATTTTTTACCATTTTGTTTGTACTTCTTTACTGCATTCCTTCTTTTTTTTTTTTTTTTGCAAAAAGCCTTTCCCTTTCATTTTCACCCTTACACTCAGTTTATAAGTCATTCCCCTTCCTCTTTCTGTATTTGTCTCCACAAAAGAATTGCTCATAATTTTCAGTATCAACGAATTAATTATCTCCTTCATTTGCAACGAATAATTTGTGTCTTTTATTCATTTTTTTATCTTGTTTTAACACCGTTTTTCTCATACAATTACTCATTCTTGAGGAAGAGGAAAATTATAAACTGACATGTTCGAAACTTAGAATAGGATGTGGCAGTTATATAAATTGATAAGAGTTGCATTTACACGGTACATAGTTACAAGGGTAAAGAACAACAACAACAACAACAACAACAAAAAAGAGTTCGATTCTTATTGGTGCTAATGAAACAAAAACATGACCTTATTTCTAGTTTGTTCCAGGTAAATTAGAAAGCTGTATTTGTATAAATTAGAAACACTTGCACTTACATCAGAATTGATTGCAATACTAAAAACAAAACAAAAACTAAACCCCAACAAAATACCAGTTCGATTCTTATTGGCGCCACTAAAAACAAAAGCATTTTGCATTTGAAGATTTTTGTAGATAGTGCATTGCATCGCTTTAGGAGACAAAAGGTTTTCCTATACAAACTAGGACATTTCCATGAGATTATAAATAGGAAATTTTCATTATCAGTCGGCTTAATATCCTTAGCTGACAAAGAAACAAAAAAAGTCACTGTTCAGTATTATATACTCTTTCTGTTTCATGATATTCTTTTTATTTGCATATATGTATATATTTAGTGCCATGGAATGAAATATATATATTCAATTTCAAGGCATTAAATAAATAAATCTAATATATATTTATTTATTTATTAATATTATATATTCATTTATTATTATTATATAACATCTCTATCCTCGATGTTGAGCATTCTCCATATCATATTGCACTTGGTTCACCTCAAACCCACAAAGTGATTTAGTGACAACCAACACTGTTATTATATATATATTAAATATAACAGTTATTATAGGATGTAGGGAGTACAAGATTTAGAGTATTATCCTTTAATAAGAACCCCAGTATAATACGATCAAAGTGGATGTTACTGAATAGTATTTATTTCCGAACTCTTCAGCACAGAAAATCTGCAGCCAAAAATATCAGTATGTAACAGTAAGCCCCCCCCCAATCAAACTACATTTATTGTATGTTAGTAAACTTCGCTTAGTCTCACTCACATACCTTACGTTGCTAACACAGTACCTGTCGTTTCTAAATGGTCACTCATCTAAATACTGAGCAGGTTCATCGATGCTTAACTTCGGCGATCTGTCGAGAACTGGTGTTTTAAGCACGATTTGACAGTAAGTTCACGCTACACTAAGTCTCAGTCGTATAGACTTTGGTAATAGATAATATTTCATAACGTCCGATTTTAAAATGTGTGTTAAAATCGGTTAGAATACCAGTAAGAGTCATGGAAGCCAGAGGAAACATTGTGTCACTCAGACTTCAGTGAAAAACTAATAGTTAGGACTGATATGAAAAAAACTATGATGAGTATAATATTAATCGTGTTATATATATATATATATATATATATATATATATATATATATATATATATATATATATATATAACACGATTAATTGTGAATGAAACTTTCAGCGAAAACCGGTAGGAGGACATAAAGAAAAGTAAAATAAGTGGATTATAATCAAAGAGCTATACAAAAAATTCTTTCTTTCATTCTTTCTGGTTTATCATTGTTAAATTACGAGTAATACGATCATTTAGTGAACATAAGCTTAAAAGTTACGCTAGTCTCCGTGTCCGGGATTTGGCATATAAATTATCCTGTTATAATCAACAATTTCATTTCATATCAGACACATGCGCATACACGAGAGGGAGAGAGAGGGGGGGTGAAGGAGACAAAAGTAAATACAGCTAAACTATATATATTTTTTACTAATGGACAATCTCTCATATATCAGTGTTTTTGATGTTGAGAATATTCTTTCATCATTGTGGGATAATATCAAATTTTGATATTTGTAGTCATCCATACTTCAGCAAACCGAATGAACACTCTAATATGTAAGCACTCTTTTATTAAATATATGATATTTAAGAAAAGTAATTGAAGGTTGGACTGAATTGAAAAGACCCTTGTCGGCGGAGCTTAGAGTATGCTAACTGTATTCCTTGCAGATGGAGTAAGACCCCCCCACCAATGAATGTTCTTAGTTTTACATTAAATTGTAATGGTGATGCTCCAGTTCTCAAGATCTGAGAAATGTGGAGTACCCATTCATTGCCATTAATCATAGGTCCTCTCTGATCCGGAATAGTCGTAGCTGTTAGGGTGCCATCTAGGTTCAAATAGATCTGTTTGAAAATTATTCTTGTTTGATAGGACTGTGAGCAACCCCTCCCTAAAACTCAATAAACAACTATAAAATGAACACGATTCCCTAACCAACCTCTTGACAAAAAATAATTCAAGACAGACTGACATCCTTTTAAAATCCATGAATGAATTGGCAGGTGACTGATAGCCGTTGTAAACAAATTCTTTTCCATTATGATTTAAGAAAAAAGTCTTTTTTTCAAAATTCAGTTAACTAAGTAATCATTAAATTCACTACTTTTTGTTGAATCCCATATTTCTGTAACAGGTATTTTATTTTTGGAAGATTTTTATTACAGAATTTATTTTTTTTTATCGATCATGGTTTAATCTAAGTTAATTTATGTGGGCAATACATCTTTTTAAAAACACATTTTTTACACAAAAGACATTTTATTTTTTTACGAATAAACTTATGCTATTTTCTTTCCATTAGATCTAAAACTAAAAATTTCAAGAACATGTGGAATTTACTGTATTTCAGTTAATTTTTAATAAAAAAAAAATCGGTGATGAGTGCAAGGATTTGCAATAGTCTAGTACACAACTGCAAGTGAATTCGATTCTTACTGGATGTCCATTAATTTAGGCCTTGTTCGAAACTGACCTTAATAAATCATAAACTAGTTGAAAGAGTGATATATTTATTATATCGTTTTTGTGGTCATATTCTCGGAGGTTATGTACGCAAAATACGAAAGGTATATCTGGTTTACACTCTTAGATATGAACAAGGACCGAGTGACATATTTTGCACGTTACCAAGTAATGAGCACTATATATATATATATATATATATATATATATATATATATATATATATATATATATATACTTATTATAGTTACAAAAGAAAATTATAAAAAGAACGCATGCATATATACTGACAAGTTTTTTTTTACACTAACAAGCATTAATAGGAAAAGAAAAATTCTAAATCGTATGAATAATTATGAGGTACAGTATGACCCATGAATAAGTGTACCTGAACCATTGGGGTGGGGGGTTAGAATGCAAGGTTTTTTCTGTTTTTTGGGGGGGTTATTTGGTTGTTGAGTTCATTTTGGGTAAAGAATACAAGGTATAATATCCATTTTTTGGGTTTTTTTTTAGAACTGATGCGGTGTTTGGTACTGTTTTTTTTTCTATATTAAAGTCATGGTCTTTAAGACGGAAATGTTGTTATAAATCAGTAATTTAGTAAAATAGTCTATTTTATATTCTTACCCACGAAAATTTTTAAAATATTCAAAATAATTATTAAATTTTACAGATCTATTCAATCGTTCTGGTGTTTTTGATCATCTATTTTTTTAATGTAATTATTCTTATAACTTTTCAAAATAATTTCATTGAGCTTTATATTTTGTAAATATATAATTTACCTTTATATCCTTATTTTTCATTGATAAAATGTTCTACGAAGCTTTAAGATAAAAAGTTATTTCACATTTAGACTTTTTCTTAACATCGTTTGGATCTTTATGCTAGCTACTCTATATATTTGGTTGATTTGTTTTCATATGTGCAATGGTACGTCAATCTCTGTGGGTTATTTAATCCTAAAGCAGTCCTTGTGGAAGAACAATGATGGCTCTATTTAATCTATAGCTGTGGGTGGGTTAAGGGTATTCATTCTTTTCACAAGGCTATTAGTCCGAAAGTGAAACCAATAGCACGACTGGGATTCTACCTTGCATACTTCGAGGCTGCAGTCCACCACTTTAGCCACTACACTATGGTAACTCTCTCTCTCTCTCTCTATATATATATATATATCCTATAACAGAAACCATCCGAGTAAGACGACAAAGACTTGCTGAGCACTATTGAAGAAGTCAGGATGAACTCATTAGTGATATTCTCTTATGGACATCCATACACGTGGACGTGTCAGTGTATGTCGACCATCAGGGACTTACACCAACTTTATGTGGATAATGGATGCAGTCTAGAGGATCTGTTAAGAGTGCGGGACGATAGCGACAAATGGCGAGAGAGAGAGAAAGAGTATGTGTGTGTGTGTCAAGGAACTCAGTGCTATCAGCGGGACACCCCCCCACACACATACATATATATATATATATATATATATAACACCCTCGATAAGTTATATTCTGAGAAAAGTATAAGGAAAACATTTTTTGAGAACGTTTCAAAGTCTCAACGGAAGTTATTCAATTCAGGCTACCAACGAACAGTTGTTGAATAACAATCTGAAAGTTGCGATAAAAAGCAATGTAAGTAAATTAAATGTTTGTTTGGGTTTATGCCATATCAACCCTTGTAGGTTATTTAATGCCAAATCCTTTATATACACACATATATATGATTTGTGGTCGAATAGTTTGTTGGTAACATTTTTAAACGAGTCAGAACTCATTTGTTTGCACTCATAGTTAAATCGTTTCAAGTATTGCTATCTAATTCTAATTCAGTTTAATATTAATCATTTGTTTGCACACAGTTAAATGGTTTCAAGTACAGTAAATGATTAAACAGTTTTATTTGACACAGACTGACCCTAACAGATACAGCCACTCCAGTTTCGTGTGGACCTAGGAATGATAGCAATGAACGGATACTTCACATATCCCAAAGCTCTTGGACAGGAGCTTCACTATCAGATGTTGTTTAGTGTTATATATTCAGGATACTCGTTGGGGTGGGGGTCTTACCCCTTTGAAGAGATGCAGTCGGTGTATTCTATAATCCCAGCCAACAGGGCTGAACTAAAAATAGAGAAATTCTACAAACAATTAATTTTAATCGCAACTTTTTTTTGAAGATTATGCAAATGAGCCATGGCTAGTTTTAAAAAATCCGACAAACCTTCAAAATAACCAAATGCCACAACTCATAGAATTGTATTTAAATTGCTTGGGCACCTTTAGTGGTGCTTCTGGCTTTTGACCTTGTGTCAAGTCGTGTCTGGTGGGAGGCAGCGACAAATAAGGGGGGAGGCAGCGACAAATATCGGCACCTTTAGTGGTGTTATGGTTAGCAAGCTTAAGGAGCAAACCTACACGAGTGAGTTCGAGTCTCATTGAGTGCCCCATTCATTTGGCCTTGTGCCACATCGAAGCAAAGAGCTTCGTAAATTACTATATTTAGATTGTTTAACAAGTCTACAATGCAAAAAGAGAGAGTTTGTCATCACTTGAGAATTAACAACTAAAAGAATTCAAACGCTCCCCAATTTATCCCTATTGTGTCTATGTCGCTACAACTGTAGTTTCCGCTTTCATTGATTTAGAAAGTATTTACAATTGGACTTGAATGCTTGAAACTATTCTAGTTAAGACATTGATTTAATGCATAGCATTGAATTTGAATAAAGGTGTTTTGTATTAGAAATATCATTTATTGCATGTATGCATGAAGCGATGCTCAGATTTTCGGACATTAAACTACATTCGGTAGTGAGGTTCCAGTTCCGGAGCTCTGCGGAGTGTCGAGTAACCCTTGTTGACATTACTCCCAGTAAGAGTAAATTGTTAGGCAGAGTGTGCTCCAAGGGAAGAAAAACGATTGTAAGTCTCTTAAAAATTGACCTTGTATCACATCCTGCTCAGAGGGGTTGGGTAAATACATACTCCCAGATCTCTTCTAACTCGGTTTTGTTGTATCTGCTTAGGGTTTGATCTAATAAATAATCAGAAAAGTTGCTTGAAAATATATAAATCTGTGGAAATTTCTTGTATTAGATTAGAATACTTGAAACCATATACAGCTCAGTAGGCTGGGGATGTAGACTGCATCTCTGCAGAGGAGTAAGACTCCCCACGAGTGTCCTGATATCATATTAAACAATCTGATGAGGCTCTAATAACGCTGGAGCTTTGGGGAATGCGGAGTATCCTTTTATTGCCATCGCTCACAATTCCACTTTGGACTTATGCTAAATTGAATTGTTTGAAATATAATTGTTTGATTATTTAACTGTGTGTAAACAAATGACTGATGTTTAATTGAATTATTAGTGATACATAGCAATACTCGGAAACATCTAACTTAATTGAATTTTTAGAGATAAAACGGTTTAATCATTTTACTATGTGTATCTACAAAATGTGTATAAAAAATTATATATTAAATATATATGTAAAAACAAGATTTGACATTAAATAATCAACAGTGGTTGATATGCCACAAAAACTAAAACTTGAAACCATGTAAATGTGTGGAAAATGACCACTGATAAAATTGCAATTGAACTTGGAGAATATGATTACAATTTAACATTTACAAATAAATGAAATTTCGCCATTAAATTACCCATAAAGAGATGATATGCTGTTAAACAAAAAAACGAAACGAAAGGTTTGCGAAATTCGAATATCACGTCAGAACTGAAAGTAGTACGGATTCTTACCACTACCTTGGTATTTTTTATTTATTTATTTTTTATTTGGATGGGTTATTTGGCTAGTATTTAATGGCATATCAACCTTGTAGGTTATTTAATTTATTACATATGTATGATTTGTATGCAAATGGTTTGTTGGTAACTATTAAAAAAAAAGATTAAGAGACGAATTTTTTGTAGATTGTCTTATTTCGTCGGTGTTTCATTTATTTATCTACTAAATTGAGGTTAGCATTTATGCTGTCAACGTTTCTATATCCATACTCTATATAGTATCAGAATGGTTTAGGGTTTTGATTTTATGGTATATCAACCTTTGTGGGTTATTTAATTCCAAATCATTATATATATATATATATATATATATATATATATATATATATATATAGTTAGTAAGTAGTATGTTAGCCGACCATTGTCAAAGGCTGCCTGAAGGCTCGTTTTTCAATAGGGGAGGGCGCTACTCGTTTCTCTTGATTGCTCCACTTACCCTTGATCCGTACGTTAGATTGTTGAGTGTTAAGCAAGGAGGCATCGAGTACCATTTTTTAAGTCTCTTTGGTATGACTCGGCCCAGGATTGAACCCCGGTCTCCTGGACCATTGGTGAAGACTAACCATTATCCCAACTGGCATATATATATATATATATATTTATATATACACGCGAGTTGAAAGCGAATTGTTTATTGCTAAATATTTTGTTGGTTTTAACTTTTTGTTTTGAATTTAGATTTTTTTTTCTCCTCGATCACTTGTCCTAACAAAGCCTGAGGGCCCTGTTTTCCCTACTGCTTACTGATAGCTGGATGTTGGGGTGGGGTAGAGGTAGATTCATGGTTTTTCTATGGGTATTAGTGCAAGTCAAATGCAAACTGTCTCCTCGTCTAGAATTTGATCTCTTCTCGCTGAATTCATTTTCTTCGACACTAACATATCTTACAAATAATGAAAAAAAGTATAGCTGGGTGGCATTGCCTCAGTAGACACTTGATACTGAAGCAAATTAATAAGTTGCATGAGCAAATCGCAGAAGAAAATTAAGATAAAGAAAACAAACACAAAAGACGACAGGAGGCATGATTAAAGGGTTTTTGAATGATGAACAATTACTGTGTAGCGTGAATTTGAGTTTGAGAATCCAATGGAATAGTTGACGTCTCATAGCACAAATGCTTAATATGTATAAAAAGTTTCATTTGATAGACGGTAGATCGCAAGGAAAAAGAAAAAAAGAATTTTATTTTAATAGAAAGAAGAAAAATGAAGAAAATCAACTTTTAATGTCATTTTGTGGATGTTTTGTAATTCTATTGCGTGTCCCAAAAGCCACGAATTTTTTTTTCATTTAAATTAAATAAAAAATAAATCCTGTTTTGATGTTTGAAAGTAAGTTATTTTGTTTCAAGTCTATAGTTTAATGTCCTCTTTTTGTATAGTTATTTACTAAGCTTAATTTAGATATGACACAGATCTTGAAGTATAAGGAGCCTAGTAAGAATTGAACTCACTTACCATTGTCTGCAAATCTAGTTTGCAAATCATTACACCACATAAGTTGCCCAAGTCTTCTTTTAGTATTCTCTTCTCGTAGCATGACTAAATATCTATACCATTCATTCATGACTTTGTGTTATATTCTGCGGAGGGAATGGGTAAATATGTATACCATTCTTTCATAAACAAAGTACCTACAACTACCGTCCAATATCACCACAAATCCAATCATATCTGTTTGTTTTATTTTATAAAAATATATAAAACAATAATAAAGGTGAGACTCATTTCACATCTGGTAATCCTCATCAGCCGTTTTACTAAGCAACAAGAAATATTGGTATTGCACAAACCAATGTCACACCTATGACTCATCCATCAGGCCTATTTTGGACGGTTCTAAGCGCACCTGTAATATACTAGCTTAGCTGGTGACGATGAAATTAACAGATTCAATGCGGTCGCAAGATAACATCAACAAAGTGTTTTCACAGGAAAGAGAAAAATATAATTTATTGCCTGTGGATAGAATGACAGATATTTCCGTTCGCAGATAAGTTCCGATAACCAGCCATAAACAGAGAATACATATGACTTAAAAGACAATATAAGGTCTGTAATTTTGGACTGAAGGCAGAGATCCGCTGGTCGCTCAAGCGAAAGGGAGAGATCCGCTGGTCTCTCAAGCAAAGGGGGAGATCCGCTAGCCACTCAAGTAAACCTGTCATCTCCCTTGTGTGTGTTCTTCAGCCGTCGCACTATTTCATAAAAAGGGTCCTGGCCACAGAAGAAAGATATCTATGAACTCTCTCTGACTGTATTCCTACTTCACACAAACGTCGCCGTCGAAGAATAAAAATATAAATTATATTTTTATATATCTACGAGTCCTTCGTTGTTTATCCAGCGGTTCAATATGCGACACACCAACTATAGTTTGTATCTTCCTAACTTTCATATTCAACAGCTTTTCAGCTCTCTGGCAAGATCCAAGTATTTGCTTTTCTTTTCGCTTTCTTTTATTTTCACTCTTTAACTTTTGAAATGGCAAAATTCCCTTTATCACAAATTATTTTCTTTTTGTTAATTAACACTAAGTCTAGTTTTCTGGTTGGAATTAAGAGTTCTGTTTGTACTTAAAAGTCACAGAGAATTTTATGAATCTCATTTTCTTGGACGGATTCTAGTTTGTGGAAATACCAGAGTGGTATGGTCAAATCTTAACCCCTTTCCCAAGTTATCATTATAAATAATTAAAAAATTCTATCTCAAGTTATTCAGATCGTTTAAACAGTAAAGAACAGTGCATATAAGACAATAATAAAGGATAAGCTGTCATTGAGATTCCAACTCGGGTCCCATTTTGCTTCGGGGAAGTCTGGCTATCCGTAAAAACTGTTGTACATGTCACACTCTGAAAGAAATTACTATCACAGAAGCTTAAATCACACCAATACTCGTACTTCTCATACAGATGTTTTATTTAAACATCAATTTTCTGGTATTTATCAGTGGCCATTACGCTCTTTGAAGCAACTCCGAAGAAAAATGCCTGGTGAACGAGATGACCTTTCATGGATTATACTACACACACATGCACAAAAACTCCCCTCTCTTCCTCCGAAAAAACCCCAAAAAAAACAAAAACAAAAACAGAATAAAATTTAAAACGGGATTTAAGTTTTGGGTGAAACATTGCTCACATTTGGAAAATTAGGCATTCTAACAATCTTAATTAGCTTTTTTTTTCTTGTTGTTATTCTTGAGATTTTCATCTGTCTATTATTTAATTGTGAAGATTTTTTTTTGTAAGATAACATCAGAGTGTTAACAAGGCCTCTTCTTTATATCGAGATGTCATGCAAAAAAATCCCCACCCCGCAAAAAAAGCCCTCATAGAGCCACTTATAATAGTACAACGGTCCGTGTGATTGTGTTAACAAGAAATTGATTGTTTGATAAAGATTCACCGAGTGTCCTAATATGTCTCTTTGTAAAAAGATTGACTCATCCTAACAAGCAGTTGCTTCACATTGCACGTGGTCTACCATATGACTCAAATGGTTACATATTTCCAAACAAATTGATGCTTGATCACTGGAGGAAAAAAAGACAGGATTTCGAAGGCTGATTTTCAAGGCAGGTATTGTTCATTTGTCATATTGGATTTGAATAATCTTCACTTTATTTCACCTTGTGTCATATTCAGTTAAGTTTAGTAAATACGAGATGATATTAAAATATCGAGATTGACACTTTAAATAAGAATTAACACACAAACTATATAAATATATTATAATGATCGAGTTAAAAAATACTTTAAAAAATCCAAAGAAAGTGCTTAATACTGACTGGCAGGGCAGGAAAGTTTTTAAAATAAACATCTGAAGATTTTAACATTTTTTTTATTCCCTCAAAAATATCGCATGAAACTGTGAGTAATGGGGCAGCCAAAGATGGATTAGAGAACTACGTTTATTCTAGGTTATATATATATATATATATATATATATATATATATATATATATAAACCGGCTCATTACTCTAGTGGTTGGAATGTTCGCCAATGGTCTGGGAGACCTGGAATCAATCCTAGGTCGCGTCATACCAAAGACTTTAAAAATGGTACTTTATACCTCCTGGCTTAACACACAGCAATATAAGGTACATATCAAGGGTAAAGTGGAGCAATCCAGGAAAAGGAGTAGCGCCCTCCCCTACACCTTGGTGTTGTAGCTATTGAAAAGGGAGCATACTGGTCGTCCTCGATTACGGTCGCCAACTTATATATATATATATATATATGCACACACATACATTCCACTTCATGGTTTGGAAAAAAATTACCATAAATTTAAGTAATTTAATCTAGATTGTTTAAGGTATATTTTATGAAGCCAGAATATTCAGCTATTAGATAAAAAATGTTTTAAGTCTTGTTTTTTATTACTTCACTTACAGATAATAATAAACCAAACAAGGTGAATATCCTCTTAGTGTGCTAATTCCTTTATTTTTGCCTGGGGTAGTTTATTCTTTTTATTTTTTATCGCATCAATCCTTCCGTATCTTTTTTTTATTAACTTTTGTGGTTCGTATCGTAAAAACATGACAGAGACATATTCTCTTGGTTATTTGATTTTTGGTCAAACCGAGAACTTTTCAGCACCCCCCCCCCAGACAAAGTGCTTAAAATCTATGACACCACAAAAACGGAAGAATATTTCATCGACATCTGAATGAAAGACAATTTGTTGATGAGAATTTACTTACGGAAAAAGTAAGTCTGAGGAAATGTAATAAGATAATTGTGGACCAAAGGAAAATAATAAATTTGTATTAGAGAAGATCGATACAGCGATAAGAAAACAGAATTTTTCGCAAAGAAAATAGGTATATGATAAACCAAAAATATGCTGACGGCAGCGATTTCTGTTGTTTATCTGTGATAATTTGATTATATCAATTGGGAAAAAAGACAGCTTTGAAAACATGCGGCAAACAAAATAAATTCCTGCTGACAGTATAAAAATACATAAGTTTGAATAGCATATATATATATATATATATATATACACACATTCTCTATGACTGATAATCAACACTATTTATTCAGAAATGATGCAAATTATATAAACACAGAGGATGGAATGGATAATTTGTCGTGATTTTAAAGTATTAATTTCATGCCTACTTTTTGTCCACTGTACAGCGAAGTAGAGTCAGTTAGGCGCTGTCTGTGAGGAAAGTAGCACCAGGAAGCAATTTAGAAACGGCATGAAGTACTGCTTGGCATTTACGACGAAAACGCTAATATGAAGATTACACAATGTTTTGGTGTTTATCTAAGGATAGTGCAGAGAATTCGAAAAGAGTTGAATGAGTCCAATGGTGATGATGGAGGCAAGGTAGCGCTGATTGTTCTGATAAGAAAAAAACTCCCAAATTTCTTGGAGATCTAGCAACCCCAGCAAGTCAATCAGGTCCATAGCCAGGCTTATGGGAGGACCTGAGTTTCTTTTCAAACAGTTTGTGCTCATAAAAGATAAGAAAGGGCCAATTTTCATCACAAGCTATGAAAGATAAGAGGAAAGACTACGCTGCACAGCTTTTAAGCAAACAAGCGTCTTATCCAACTGAAGAAGCTTTGGTTTCTCTCAGATGAGAAAAATCTCCCGCAGGGTCAGATGGTGAATCACAGAACAACCGATGGGTTATCTGTTCTTATAAAATGTACCGATTGTGATAAAAACCAAACACCCTGTACATATCATGGTGCTTGGGGTGGTCACTAGTGATGGTGACAGTTATGCATCTATTTATCTTCCTTCATAACTTCAGACTCAATGCATAAGCCGCGGAGGATAGAGTGCTGCTCTGGATCGAGAGGGTGGCTGCTAGAAAATCCAATGTCTAGCAAAAGGGCCTTGAGCCTTGCTACACAAGCAGGAGAACTCAGTTTTAGCTGTCAGAAAATTTCTAAATCCACATTACCCCAAACACATGGCTGCCTTACTCACCAGATTATTATGTTTTGGGCATAGTTGAGTGAGACTAACAAAACATAGTGCAACACCAAATATGAACCGACGGCAAGGATTACTGCAGCATTTACTAGTTTATACAAGGATACCGTCGGAAAGGCACGCAGGAGATTTAGAAATTGTCTGAAGGCCGTGTTTTAAGCCAATGGTGATCTCTTTGATTAAATTTAATCAATAGTATTTCAAATATTTTCATGTAATTTTGCTAAGTATATCTGATAAAGTGGGAGGTCTGTTTCTTTCATTTCTACGTAATTTAGACGATCATTTACCCATCTAACCCAGTGTATATGTTTGTCTAGTAGTTGTTGAATAGTTTCCCTAGATCTATTTGTATGCCTTCAAGTTCAGAAAAAATTCAATATTTCAAATGCTGATTTTCGAAGCAAACTCTGCCTTCATTCAAAAGATTGAAATTTAGTGTTAAAGATCATCGTTCTTGGAAACAGAATTGGCGATCCGAGTTCAAATCCTGGACGAAGTTGCATGCATTTCACTTCACCTTAATGTTCTTGGAAATGGCATGAATCCGTCTCTTCTGTCCCCACAGCTATGGGTGAATCGGGCAAACTGTGTTCTTTAGCCTTGATTAGGCAACCTATTTAAGAGAGAGAAAACTCTGAATCGATATAAACGAGTTTGAATTCCAGTCGCTTTATTACGTTTACTTTCAGAGCTATGGCTTAAATAGTATCACTGTGGTTCTTCTTCAAGGCTGGTTTTGGCATTAAATAACCCACGAAGTTTGATATGTTATTAAAAACAAAGGTGAGAGAGAGAGAGAGAGAGATGAGAAGTAATAAGACAAATAGGAATATTTCTTTATAGTTACTTATTTTTATATTTTTCTCAACTGATAGACCTTAGGTCATCGCCAGGAGAAAAGGTTTTGGGAAAAACCAACTTTTAAAGAAAGTTTTTTAAAATGGTTGGTTGGCTATAAGAGAAGCAACAAAAATGTGCTGGTGACTTAGCATGACCGCCTTACTACTTATTCGTTAAATGAAAATTATTTTGTAGTAGTCAAGTGTCTTCAACTGACCATTATATGTACTCTGCTGTTGTAGGCATCTGGCAACAATATCTAGGAAGATATTTGATAAGCATGGGCGAGATGCGTTTCAAATTCGTCGTGACTGATTTATTCAGATATTTAACTCGGAAATTTGTTTAAGTATTTATCAATCAAACATATATATCCATCTTATTTCAAAGTAGTGTTTTAGGGATAGTTTAGTTTGATGATAAAGCCATTCGGAGTCAGTGATTGAAGACGTTTTATCTATTTATCTTTGTGTATTATTGTCCAGCGCGTTTAGAGAGAGAGAGAGAGGGGGGTAGGTCTTTCCAATAGTTGTACACAGTTTAGTATTTCATATATTTTGACAAATAGTCGATCACGAAAGATAATTGCTCCCGTGAAACTGGTATAGAAAAAATATGATCATGTAGATACTTATCTGGGAGTGTTTTTGCATCTTAGTTATTAATACCAATATGATCATTGACAGTGTATTTATTATTAAATCGCTAATAGAGATTCAAGAGATTGTATCACATTTGATAACCTGGTGGAAAAAAAGAGCGGACGTTATATATATATATATATATATATATATATATATATATATATATATGAGAGAGAGAGAGAGAGAGAGAGAGAGAGAGAGAAGATTAGATAAAGTAAAATAGTAGACTCTGAGATGAAAGAAAACGAAACTAAAAAGATAAGAGACAAAAATTTTAAAATGCAGACATGTCTACTTAGTCAAAAAAAAAAGGGACCATCAAAAGTTTGTGGGTGGATTTGCTGTCTGGCTTTCTTGTGTCTGGGAGAGCCAGCATGCTTCCACTGGGAACTCTGTCTCTTGGTCTCTGAGTCATAGCAGTAGATCCAGCTTTCATCGAAGGTCACCAGAGCATCAAGAACTGCGGGATCTGAATTGATCAGCTCGACCATCTCCCTGCTGTCATGACAACGTTTTTCTTTCTGATCGTCTCTGAGCATTCTTGGGACAAACTTCGCGCAAATCTTTCGCATCTTTAGTTCCTCACGAATAATTGTGTGTACAGTTCCCACACTGACATCAAACTGTGCACTTATTGTCTCTATAGACACACGAAATCCATGAAATTCTTTATTTTGCCAATCAATTCTGGTGTTCTGACTTCCTTACTTCTCTCACATCTCATCATCCCTCACAGACTCCCCGCCTTCCTTGAATCTCTTATGCTACTCAAAAACAGATGCTCGATTCATGCAAGATGGTCCAAAAGCAATCTGAAGCATTCCATACGTTTCTGTGGCAGGCATTTTTTCCAAGTTTAAAATGGAATTTACTTGCATATCGTTCTTGTAAAGTGTCCACACGTCCAGATTGCATTTTTGAAATTTACCAGCTGTGACAATCAGGCATTAGTAGGGTGTATTCCGATTCCGGCTGTAGCTGTTCATATGAACCTGAAATCATAAAAGTTGGTCAGCCATCTCATAAAATGTATAGCAATAAGATATTGAATTTTCAAGAGTCTAAGACAACTTTAAATGCCTGTACAAAAAAGTCTGGAAAGTTATTGAAGGCGCTATAGTATAGTGGGAGCCCAAGTGGCGTAACAGTTATCGACGTTTGAAATGAAACCGGTCTCTTGAGTTCGAATCCTGGACGAGGCCGTTTGCATTTCACGTTGCGCTAATACTCTTGAAAAAGGTATAAACTCAACTATTCTCCTTCCAGCTATGGCTGATTAGAAATAAAGGATTCATTTGTTATATATATGTATACATATATTCTTTAAAAACATACGAATTGTTGCCCTAATATTTGATACTCATTTCTTTGCAGATAGTTTGTCAATGTACTTCAAAAATATACTCACTAAGATACTCACATGATATGAATATATTTCTATTATTTTTCTATATTTTTGTTGGCCCAGTCGACTGCATCTGTGCTGAGGGGTAAGACTCCTTCAATGAGTGCCTTGGATATGACACTAAACAATCTGATGGTGAGGCTACAGTTATTCTGGAGCTTTGAGATGCAAAGTACCTCTTTATTGCCATCGCTCCTCGGTCCACTCTGGCCCGTAGTGGTAGCACCTGATAGGGTCATATCTATGGGTTAAAAAGAACAGTGTACTTATGCTAAACTGAATTGTTTGAAATAGAACTCTTTTGACATTGAAACTGTATATTTATGTTAAACAGAATTGTTTGAAAAAGATCTGTTTATATGTATAAAAATGGATTTGGCATTAAATAAACTTTAATGGTTGATATGCCATAAAACTAAACCAGACCAATCTATATTTTTGTGTCAAGGATCCCGTTATGGTGGATCATCTTCGATTTCTACTAAAAACTAACTTCTTTATTTTCTAGCGGATATTTGTGATAGGCAACATGAAATTTTATATAAGAAAATTCAGGAAATTTGAACATTACATGCTCACTTATAATCAACATTCTCAGCAAACCAGTGTACAGGTAGCATCCGAGGGATTGATTTGATAGAAATGGTTGTAAATAGACGTTAGTGTCAGTTTTCTTTTTTGCAGGACTTTTGGGTAGAAATAGGCTTATATATGTTTGCTGACCGGAGTCGAGGGTGGCCCGAAGGCTCCCTTTTTAATAGCTACAATACCGAGGTGTAGGGGAGTGCACTACTTATTTCCCTGGATTACTCAACTTACTCTTGATCCGTACCTTATAATGCTGTGTTAAGCAAGGAGGCATCAAGTTGTAATTTTTGAGTCTTTGGTATGGCTCTTCCTGGGATTGAACCCGATCTCCCTAACCACTGGCAAACACTCAGACTATTATGCCAATGGTCGGTTAAATATATATATATATATATATATATATATATATATATATATATATATATATATATATATATATATATATATATATATATATATATATATATATATACACACATTATAAATGGGGCTATGTGTAGCCTGTCATCTAAATTACTAAAAAAGGAATATAACACTGACACCTCTCTTTATCAAATATATTTACCCAAATTACATAAAAATATCTTGAAATATTGTAGATTAAATTTATTCAACGAGATCACCATTGCCTTCAGCCACAGCCTCCAGACATCATCAGAATCTCCTGCAAGCCTTTCAAACAGTCTTTTGGTTTAAATTGGTAAATACTACCGTTATCCTTGCCTTCAGTTCATTTTTGGTGTTGCAAGGGGTTTTGTTGGTTTCTCGTTCAACCGCGCCGCCGCACACATAATAATCAAAGGGATTGCAATCTGGAAAGTTAGACAGCTCGATATTAGGGGTGATATGGTCGCAGAAATTTTCTCACTGCTGAGATTGAGTTCTCCTGCTTGTGTAGCATGGCGCAAAGTCTTGTTGCCACTTGGTTTAGGTTTCCGTGTTTAGTCTGAAGTCATGTAAGAAGATGAATGGAGGTATAACGTCACCATCACAAGCGACCACCCCAAATACCATGGTATGGACAGGGAATTTGGTTTTCATCAATTTTAATATGAATCTGACCTCAAATTGGCACCTAAACACCGTGAAAGCTTCGTATTGAAGGTTTTTTCGTGAATACCCCGCATTACAGCGTGGCGTTTCCAAATTTCTGGAGGCCTGAATTGCATCATCGTGCTCCTTTTCTCACAGATTAGCTGACTTTTGATGCACAGTAGATACAACCTGAAACAAGTAAAGCACATGTACGACATCATTGAAAATGTTGATAATTTACCAATCGCATCTTGTATATAAAGTAAAATTGGTGACCTTAGTCGAGGGTGACCTGAAGGCTTCCATTTTTAATAGCTACTACACCAAGGTGTAAGGGAGGGCGCTACTCTTTCCCTGGATTGCTCCACTTTATCCTTGATGCTTACCTTATAATGCTGAGTCTGAAGCAAGGTGGCATCAAGTACCATTTTTTAAGTCTTTGGTATGACTCAGCCTAGGTTTGAACCCCGGTCTCCGAGACCATTAGCTAACCGGGCCATTGGCCTAATAGGTAGAGTGTCCGCCAATGGTCCCGGAGACCGAGGTTCAATCCCACGGCGAGTCATACCAAAGACTAAAAAAAATGGTACTTGATGCTGCCTTGCTTAATATATATATATATATATATATATATATATATATATATATATAAGGATATTTACTCTCTCAACATGTTCTCAATCTATCTGAGCATGTCTGTATCTATGTTAACATTTACCTGTCTACTAAAATCGTTTAAGTTCTGTCTATAAAATACACACCCAGAATATTGCATTAATCTCCTTCCTTCGATGTCCCACATATTATTTTCTATCGTCTGATAGTCACCCATTTAGGAACTGACCCGGTATGACTTACTTCTACTTAATGATCATGTGAAAAGGGGATTTTAAATGCACTCTGATTGTAATCACGCGTACAGAGATAAAAGAAAAAGAGATAAATAATGGGAGGAAGAAATCGAATATCTTCTTAAGAAAACTTTATTCCTACATGATCAAAAAATTATTCATTATTCATGCATTATTTTTTGCTTGGTACTTAAGACTCATTTCACTCGAATTAATGAAGCAGGTCTAGACTGAATTCAACCGCCTTTTGACACAAAGAATTACTTTTAAAAAATAACAAAGAGTTGTTTAAAAGGAAAATCTTCGGAAAGATTTTATCCGTTTTGTTTTGTATTAGGGGGAATGTTGAGAGATTAGGGACTATTTCAAAGCCAAAAATCATGAACTGTTTTTATTGGAAAAATATATATCTTACAAAGACAGAGTAAAAAATTAAGTGCCTGGACGAAAATCTTTACAAACTAATCAATTACGCGTTATATCTAATCTTGCGGAACAGAATGTGATACAGACTGGACTGTTAAAAAAAACAACAAAAAACAAACCTCTAAGTCTGTAATGTTCATCAAACTGTAATATTAGCTGGTGTTAATGTATATACAAGGTGTGTTCAAAAAGTACCGAGACTGAAGTTGTATTTACCATAACAGAACAGTGAAGGAAACGTTGATTTTCTTTAAGATAGACACCTTGTCATCCAAGCACACTTATTCTAACGAGTTTTCCATTGGTCGAAACATCTCACATTTAATTAACCATTACTAATTCGGTTTATAGATAATTAATTTAGCAGGAGATCTTGTTAGGTGGACAAAATTAAAAATATTGACATTGATACATCTAGTGTCACTCACTTAGATTGTTACAAAGACTATTGCTTTATAACAGGCCGTCGCTGAGGGAGATAACCAAACTCCCTTAACTTTCTTACACTCCCGATGTGAACTAATTTTTATATGTTGATTCTTGCAACATAAACATTTTTTTACTCACGTCCCCTAGTTTATAATAGCGACCCCCTTGATTTAATGGATGCTCCCCTCTATCAATTGCAATAATTTGGTGACGTAACTGTTTTCACATAACTTGACTTTGATGGAGACACCACTTACCAGTTCAGCACCTTTACTAAATAATTATTTGACTGTCATTATAACCAACGGTAATTCAAGTTTTGAGCTCTCATCCATTGTTGACGACCACTACAAGTATCAAGTACAAATTACATAATTATATAATTATACGAGATGTGATTTTAAAAAATATAGTCTGAAGCTTTAATTCTTTTTCCTTCATAATTTAATGGAGACGTGTACATTAAATAAAACTTGTATAATAAAGAGGAGTTGTCTAGACATCGAGACTGCTGTAGACTTCATCGAGACGAGTCAGAGCCAATATCCGTGCGACTTTTTCTAGTTCCAAAAGTGAAAATTCATCTGAAAAGTAAGACCAGTGCACGTGAAGGATATTAAAAGAAATACAATATAAAGTGTGATGCAAAAGTAAAGAAATTGAATTTTTAAATTCTTTAATTTCTAAGATCTAAAATTTAAACGAAATGTGGATAAAGCTGGACGAATCGGAGGTAATTCTCGATACATTTTGATTAACAGACGCTATTATTTCGTGCGAAACATAGGAATGTGCAAATGTAACTCTTCATACTTCAGTTGGCTGCTGTTTCCTAAACAGAAAATTCATCTCAAGGTGAACGTTTGATTTCATGGATGATGTTATTGATTGGATTGTGTTTTATGGCATATCAACCCTTGTTAGTTATTTAATGCCAAATTCTGTTTATACATATTTATTAAATATATGATTTGGTTGGATTGTGTTTTATGGCATATCAATCTATGTAGGTTATTCAATGCCAAATCTTGTTTTTACATATATTAAATAAATTATTTATAAACGAATAGTTTGTAGGTAATATTATTTTTAAACGAACCAGAGCTAATTTATTTGCACACAGTTAAATGGTTTCGAGCATTGCCATGTAATACTAATAATTCTAATATTAATTATATGCTTGTACACCGTTAAAAGGTTTCAAGTATTGGTATCTCAACGTGATTAACACTCAGCCACCGCCTTCTTGCATGCTAAAGATAAAATAGGATTAGGTACTTGTTTTCCACAAGAGTAATTTAAAGAATATGGTCGGGACAATCATATAGGTGCTAGAGCTTGACATGACCAGCCGATTGATCGGATCAGGCCTCTCTGACCACCAGTCTAGCCAAGTAAGAGTCAAAGTGGAGTGTTGCAAGTAACTTGACCATTTCGGTTGCCAAGTTACGCGAACCCAAGAAAAAAAATGGCAATGAAAACTTTCCTATTATTAGAATTCGTGCTTCAAAGTCTCTACAAAAGTGAAACTGTTGAATTGAGTTTTAGTACAAACTGAATTGCCAAGAATTTCACTCAGCGGTAGAGTGAATAGTTCCGCTTTTCACACTTGAACATGTCGTGCTCAATCAAAAAGTGTCGAGACTAAAGCTGTATTTAACAAGACAGAAATGAACAATGATTGAAACGTTAATTTCCTTCAAAATAAAGGTGTGATCGAAAAGTATCGACAATCAAGCTGTATTTACCAAGACAGAAATAAACAAGGAATGAAACGTTAATTTCCTTAAAAATAAAGATGTGATCGAAAAGTATCAACAATCAAGTTGTATTTACCAAGACAGAAATGAACAATTAATGAATCGTTGATTTTTTACAAAATACAATCAAGAGCAGGAACGTGGAATTGTAGGGATGACAAAGATATAGATACCCATAGGAACTTGCCATTAAGCATTATGGGTCCCCATCCACGGCCAACAGATGGCCTCGTTAATGAGATCTTACCTCTCAGCAGAGATGTAGTGGGCGTATTCTACAGCCCCAGTTGCCAGGGAGTGGTGGATGACATTCAAAGTAATACGACGGTACAACTTCGCATTATATCATCAAAAGAGTTTCAGAGGTGCTTTAATCAATGGAAAAGTCAGCTAGTATTTTTAACACCAAAGAGGCTACGCAGGAAAAAGTTTCTGTTGATGTTCATTTGTCTTATTAAAAATAACCTTAGTCTCAATAATTTTTGAAATCATCAGATATATATCCTATTTACGAATCCCTCCGCTCGGGCAGGATATGACACAAGGTCAGTTTTTAAGCGGAGTTTAACAGGTTTGAATTCAGAGTTTTACTTCTCCTAGACTAGTTGCCTCACCAAGGCTGAAGAACCTAGTCTGCCCTACTATTTACCCATAGCCGGAGGGAGAATATTTGGATTCATACCTTTCCCAAGGGTATTAGTGCTATGTGAAATGTAATCAGGCTCGTCCAGGATTTGAACTCATGTCGTCATGTCCACATCCTGCGACGATAACCATTACACTACGGGCACCTCCTATCATCAGATATATATAGTTGTAGCTGGGCGACCGTAGTCGAGGGTGACCCAAAGGCCCTCTTTTCAATGGCTACTACACGGAGATATAGGAAAGGGCGCAACTCCTTTCCCTGGATTGCTCCACTTTCCCTTGATCGTACCTTATAATGTCGAGTGTAAAGCAAGGAGGCATCAAGTAGCATTTTTAAGTCTTTGTATGACTCCACCTGAGATTGAACCCTGATCTTCCGGACCTTTGGCAAATACTTTGCCCACAATGCCAATGATTATGGAATTAGCTCATTCAGCGGATATTTCTTTCTATTTAGTTGTAAATGAAGTAATAATAGATTAAACACGAAACATTTTTTGAACATACAAGCTTCATTAAATATACCCTAAACAAACAGATTATTTAAGGTAATTCTAATTTTTTTTCCTTAGCCATGCAGAAAAAAATCTTAGAGAATAGCCCGATGTTGAGGAAAACATTGAATTTGTACTTAGTTAGCTCTATCCCAAACTTTTTATGACAGCCTTATTTCTTTCATGCAAGGATTTCACGAATTTAAAGAAATATATATTATCAAATTAGTTCTTACTTTCCCCGAATGGGGGTTTAATATATCTACTTTGGAGGATGAAACCTCTTTGTGAATTATTTAAAAAAAATTCAATTGGATTTTCAATTGGGTTTATATCAGGAGTGTCCGTAGACCATGCCATCGATTTCTTTATGCCTTTCTTGAAGAAAAGCTTTAATCCTACCTTTGATCTGTGACAAAATGCATTATCGTCCTGAAAAATTACTTTATTATCAAGCCAATTTTCTATCAATGGAATGACAAAATTATCCAGGGTTTCAATGTGCACAAGGACTTTGGTTGTTGGGGTTATGATTACCATCTCTCTCTCTCTCTCTCTCTCTCTCTCTCTCTCTCGGTCGTATGAAAGAGCTGTAACCCCATATCATAAATTACATAGGGAATCTACATATTTCCTTTAGGCAATCATCTTTATTCTTCATTTGAACGGCACCAGGCACAAGTTTAATTCAAATAATTTGATCTCGTTTATTCAAGGAAGATTTTAGGAAATCAAAATGTTTTGCGTCCTATCTATTATAAGCTTATTTACTGCTAAATCAAAAATGAACCTCTAATTGTGCTAATTCCGTAATTTTTGCCATGAGTTGTGTGTGACCATCCATTTTGGGGAGTCTCCGTGGTGTAGTGGTAATTTACTAAGTTTTTTGCTTAGATTTGGCATAAGGCCATATGGATGGGGCACCCAATGAGTCTCCGTGGTGTAGTGGCTAACATGCAGGACTGCGACATCGTAGTAAATGAGTTCGAACTCCAGTCATGCTATTGCATTTACTTTCGGACTAATACCCTTGAGAAAGGTATGAACCCCTTTATCCCCCAGCTATGGATTTAATAACTCCATTAACGTCCTTCTACAAAGATAGCTTTGGCATTAAATAACCCACAAAGTTTGCTTTCTTTGTTTAATAGCGCATCAAACTAAATTTTCATATTTCAAAATAGAATGCATTGACTGAATCTACATGCAGACGGATAGGACCTTCAACAACAACAAAAAAGTGTGGTAGATCTGATACTAAACTACATCCAATGGTGAGGCACTAGTTTTAGAGCTCTTGTGAGTGTGGAGTCACACCTTTCCTCTCGTTACTCCCAGGCTCATTTTGATCCAGAATGGTTGTACCATATTTACCCGACCCCTCCGCTCGGGCAGGATATGACACAAGGTCAATCTTTTTAAGCGGAGTTTAACAGATTTGAATTCAGAGTTTTCCTTCTCCTAGACTAGTTGCCTCACGAAGGCTGAAGAACCTAGTCTGCCCTACTATTTACCCATAGCTGGAGGGAGAATAATTGGATTCATACCTTTCCCAATGGTATTAGTGCTATGTGAAATGCAATCAGTCTCGTCCAGGATTTGAACTCGTGTCGCCGTGTTCATTACCTACGACGATGACCATTACACCACGGGCACCTCCAGAATGGTAGTACCAGTTAGGGTCCCTTCTATAGGTCAATTAGATCTTTAAAAGTTATTTGTATTCGAAAAGAATACATGATACCATAAAATTTTCGAGATTATGATGTCTTTACTTGTTTAAATTATTTGTGAAATTTGGTTGGTTGTGTTTTACGGCATATCAACCCCTGAACGTTATTCACTGCCAAATCCTGTTCATACATGTGTATTAGATATTTATAATTTGTAAACGAATAAATTATCAGAAATATTTTTTAATGAACCTGAACTCATTTGTTGTCACACAGTTAAATGGCTTCAAGTATTACTGTCAAACACTAACAGTTCTATTTACACAGTTAAATGGCGTCAAGTATTACTGTCAAACACTAACAGTTCTATTTACACAGTTAAATGGCTTCAAGTATTACTGTCAAACACTAACAGTTCTATTTACACAGTTAAATGGCTTCAAGTATTACTGTCAAACACTAATTGTTCTATTTACACAGTTAAATGGTGTCAAGTATTACTGTCAAACACTAACAATTCTATTTACACAGTTAAATGGTTTCAAGTATTGCTAACACTAATAGTTATTAGCTATCTGAATTTTTGAGACGAAGTTTGGTGATTTTTATCATTCAGCGTTTTTTGACTATTGTCTTCATCTTTATATTCATAACGTTTCGGCCGATATGTCCTCAGGCCTTCAGGTATTCGTCAAACTCTGGAGCCTACACGGAACTTCGAACTACGTTCATTATTTAATCCACAGGGGTCGTTTGCTCTAATTCCGCTAACCATAACCGGGTATAAGTGCTACGTATTCCTGTATTGTTACTCGCCTGCAATTAGGATTGAACCTGCACCCTCCTGATGATTGTCTCTTTTGAAATTTAGAGAACCAACGCCTATACGCTATGTGTCCTGCTGGACAAATCAGAGTGAATTTTGTGGAATTAAACTTAATGTTCTTACATCGCTATGACTACTACTACTATATCTGATTTCTAATAGTTATATTTGCTCATAGTTAAATAATTTCAAGTATTGCTAACACTGATAGTTATATTTGCACATAGTTAGATAATTTCAAGTATTGCTATGTAATACTAATTGTTCAATTCAACATTAAGCATTTGTTTGCACACAGTTAAATGGTTTCCAATGTAGTAAATGATTAATTCTATTTGACCTGTATATGGGACCCTAACAAGGACTGATATGCCGGGTCAGAGTGGTCCTGGAAGTAATGGCAATGAAGAGGTACTCCACATTTCCGAAAACTGCAGAACTGGAGTCTGACCATCAGATAATTTAGTGTCAAATCCAAGATGGGTGTGGGTCTTACTTACAGAGATGCAGTCGGCGTATGTTACAGACCCAGCCGACTGGGCCTGTTTGGGAAAGTACTTTTTTCGTATCGTTTAAGTGACTTAATATAAAATAACTCAACAACGGGTTGACATAAAGTAAAACCAACACACACACGTTCTGTTGATTTCACTATACGACAAAGTCATTGTTCGTGTTCATGTAGTGAAACCACAATAGTAATAGTACATAACATTTTAACAAAGCACCATTTTTACTTTAGCAAACAGATTTTAAAAGAGAGATAAACGTAAGAGCTCTTTAGCTTTGCAATCCATTTCCAGGAATAATTGAATTATCTCCCTTGTCAATGCTATTCATGAAATCTCCTTATTCTTGACACAAACAAAAGCAACGAACGCACAAATTTATGGTTGATATCGTTTTACGTTCTTTCATTCTGTATACACATTTTTTCTACTTTTCTTTTTAGTGAATTTAAACTGAAAATAGCGTATTTAGTTGTTTCTATTTTTTGTACCCATTTGTCATGACAAACAGCTAAAAAAAAAAAATTAAAAAAAAAAAAAAGATAAAAATAGCCGAAAAATGTTATACGTGCAAGAAGAAATGATAGTCTATTATTAAATGTAACACAAATATGCGGATATACGTCTATTAATTCGCTTTTTGAGCCTTCAGATACTCGATACTTATTTGTATATAGCGTACAGTTATATTATCAAACGCTTATTGTCTGTTTCAGAGGGAAAGAAGAAGAAAGAAGTGGAAGATAGAGAGAAAAAGAAACCGAAGAGATTGAGAGTAAGAAATGAGTTGAAAAAAAAAAAAAAAAAAAATGAAAAACGTTTAGAAGTTTATTAAACTAAAAAATGACACGATATTTCAGAGATATTAAAATCACCAAAATTCAAGAAAGTATTCAATCTTAATTATTTGTTCGGTACTTATTCATTAAAATATTTCAAAATTCATGCATCAAAATAAGAAAAAGAAAATATAATTTCCAGAGGTAGTAGTTATTATAATTATTATTATCAGCCTATTTTTTTTAAATATTGAGTAATCTGCAAAAAAAAGATAGAAAAAGAAAATAATATATAGTTCCCTGTTCGTTACATGAAATATGTTTTTATAAAGTTTGTTGAGAAATTTCGAAAATTCCCCTGATGATTACTTAAGCATTGAAACTGGTAAAGTAATATTGAAAATAATATTACTCTTGTTTGTATTGTAAGGACGTAATTTAGTATCGCCACAACAAGTACAAAACACGAGGTACCATTCAGAGAAATTTTTAAAGAAACAACACATTGATATCTAAGAGAAGGTAAAAATAGAGAACGAGACACAATGAGTAAGCTGCTCTTATATTCACTGGGCGCCTCGAGTGGTGTGAAGTTTAGTAAGTTAGACTAGCAAACCTACACGAGTGAGTTCGAGTCTCATTGAATGCTCCATTCATATGGTCTTGTTCGACATCTAAGCAAAATGCTAAGTAAATTACAACTCTTATATACACTGGATGAGTCTAAAATAAAAGTCCATGTAGGTAAGATCACGCCAACTCTTCTTTACTCTACAACGGTTTGTCTTACGCTTGATTTTTCATCTTTATATACGTGTGTGTGTATGTGTGTTTGTTTGTGACCATGTTTAATGACATTTCCATGCTATTTTGTTTAGTTTATTTGTTTAATGGCATATTAACCTTTCAGGCTTATCTGATTCCAAAGCCATCCTTGTAGAAGAACAGTAGTGAGGTTATTTAACTCATAGCTAGGAGGAGTCAGAGGATTCATACTTCTCTCGAGGGTATTAGTCCGAAAGTGAACGTAAAAGCGCTACTGGAGTTCGAACTCACTTACTACAATGTTGTCGTCATATACATTAGCCACTACGTCACTATGCTATTTGTCAAAAAGTAGAAGACTCACTAGAAATTATGAAGGAAAAATGTTGTATACGCACAAACATTTACACACAGATAAAAACATCAGCAATCTTTTTTGATACGATATGTATGAAATAAAACTCCCGTACGCATGCAACAAAAGCATGCATGCCTATTTTGGTATTATGCAACACATGGATGCTGACTAAGTGAATGGAGAGAAAGTTTGACAGCAATTGTACAAGAACGCCGCGAGCTGTATAGAACAAGTCCTGGGGGAAGCATCCAACAAAACAGCAGTTTTACGGACACCTACCACCCATCTCGAAAACCATCCAAACTAGACGAGCAGGACAAGTGGGAAACTGCTGGAGATGTAAAGGTGGACCTCTTCACACGGACGAGCAAGGGTAGGACGACCAGTTAGAACCGATCTACAACATCTCTGTACTAATACAGGATGTAGTATGGAGGACCTGCCAGGAGCGATATACGATTGGGACGAGTGGCGCGAGAGGGCCAGGGAAATCCGTGCTAGCGGCATACCATGAGGATGATGATAATTATATAGATAATACGATACATCCATACTTACGTATTAGATAAATAAAATTCATCTATAGCATACTATACATCCATACCTACATAGATAAATGTATCTCTTTCATACAATACATCCATACCTATATAGATGAATAAAATACATCTTTACTACATAGATACATAAATACGTTTATATCATACAATGCATCCATACCTACAAAAATACAATATATACAGACCTACATAGATAAATACAATGTATCTAAATCATACAATAGATTCATACAATACATCAATACCTCCATCGATAAATACAATAAATCTATATCTTGCAATGCATCCATACCTATATAGATGAATAATATATATCTATACCATGCAATACATCCATAGATAAATATATCTATATCGTATAATACATCAATACCTTCATAGCTAAATACATTTATATCCTACAATACATTCATACCTACAAAGATAAATACATCTACGAGGATAATTAAATAAGTTTCCAGACTTTTTCGTATGGGCACTTTTGTTGACAGTATACACATAAAACTCTAGTCCCCTTCGAAGTAATCTCCTCCGGCTGCAATTCATTTGTATCTTTCCAACAACTTCTGGAAGGCTCAATGGAAGTCCTCTTGTGTGAGCGTGTCAATGACCTTCGTCACAGCCTCTTTCATCTCCTCAATTATCTCATAACGACAGCCTCTGAGCTCAGGGAATAACCAAAAGTCACAGGGAGCAAGATCTGGACTGTAGGGAGGCTGAGGAGCTGTCTTGCTGCCCATCTTGACAAGGATGGAGTTGTAGACTGGTGCATGTCCTGCTGGAAATGCAACCGACCTGCTTTGAAGAGTGCTGGCCTCCTCCGACGGAATCTCTTTCTAAACTCCCTTAAAACCTCAACTTAGTAACCCTAACCCTTTGGCCAATCAACTCTGGTCTATTGACTTCCTAACTCCTACCACACCTCTCATCATATCTCACAGACTCCCTGTCTTCCTTGAATCTCTTATGCCACTCAAAAACTGATGCTCGATTAATGCAAGATGCTCTAAAAGCAGTCTGAAGCATTCCATACGTTTCTGTGGCATTTTTTCCAAGTTTAAAACAGAATTTTATTGCATATCGTTCTTCTAAAGTGTCAGATTGCATTTTTGAAATTCACCAGCTGTGACAATCAGGCTTTAATAGGGTGTATTCCAATTGCTGCTGTAGCTGTTCATTTAAACCTGATATCATAAAAATTGGTCAGTATTCTCATAGGATGTATAGCAATAACACAATGAATTTTTAAGAGTCTACAACAATATTAAATGTGTTTACAAAGAAAGTCTGGAAAGTTATTGAAGGCACCATCTATATCCTAAAATACATACATACCTACATGGATAAATACATTTATATCATACAATACATCCGTACTTCACTAGATTCATTTGATACATCCGAGGCTGTACACTTGTTTACTTTTTTGTATATTAAAAATTCATTTCTACTCTTGTTATCTGCTATAAAATTTTCAACTGACAATATTTAAAGCCATTATATTATAGTGGGGGTAAATTACTCTCTGTATTAGCCCAGCCCCTCTGCTTTGAGCAGGATGTGACACAAGGTCAATTTTGAGGCAGAGGGCTACTGGTCTGAATTCAGAGTTTTACTTCACTTACACTGGTTGCCATACCAAAGCTAAAAATTCAATCTGCCCGTGTATTTACTCTTAACAAAGGAAACAAGGGAAGAAATCATGCCTTTCTGAAGCACATGAGAGCAAAGTGAAACGCAAACAGCCTTGTCCAGTATTTGATCTCTGGTCGCCACTTTCGTTTCCTACGGCGATAACCGTTACGATAACTGCGCCTTCCAAATTGGAGGCAAATTACTGTATCATTAATCTTCCTCTAACGCCCGTGCGTGTGTGCAGATGTAAGAAACTTATGAGAATAACTGTTCTTTGCTACTGACATTAATTTCATGATTGGATTGTGATTATCTCTTGTATAGCATAGCAATCCAAAAAAAAAAAAAAAAACTCATGCAAATCTGCGTTGTATGTTAATCATATCAATAAATAAAAACTCATTAACAAAAAATTACAGTAAGAAAGGATCGGCCCAACATGATGGGAAAAATGTATTACACAATAATCGGTATGTATAGCGTGTTTCAGAAAAATCGATATCATTTAATAATATCAGCTAATAACTTGACCAATTCTCGTTCAAATGATCAAAAAGTTTTGACAGCATGTGTTGAAACAACTCAAAATTCTATGTTTAATGTTTAAACGCCTTTTATTTCCCAGTGAATGGAATACCTGAAAAGATTTTAAAAAAAAACCCCACTAAACATAGAATTTTGACTTGTTTTTACGCATGCTGTTAAAAAATTGGTCAAGTTATGTGGTCCTATTTCTTCCGACTTCTTTATTCGTCAATGCTTTCTGCGCCCACACTGTATTTTTAAAGATCTGCAGAACGAGGATTAACGCACCTAAGTCGGAGCTTCTTGTGACGTATCGGAAGATTTGTAGGAATGAGATGCCGAAGACAAATCTTCGTTAATAATATTTTTTTATTGTAATAAGATTATGCAGCCATATCCAATGATAAAAATTCTGGACACAAGATGGAAGATGAAAGACATAGTGAGGAATTTGGGTAACGGTTTTGCTTCTTGTTAATTGGCATAGAGTTTTTTGGCGGATAAGGTCACGTAAGTGTTGTCCGAAGAACTTTGTTTCTCTTTTTGTCGAATTTTTTTTGTTTCTCTTGGAAAAGTCTTTTACTGTTGATAGTTTCGGAATGTTACCTACAGGTCAGCTTCTCCTTCGTTCTCTGGTTAACCCAGGCTCATTGCCTGTTTTTACTTTGTATCATTTCATAATTGATTCTTTTTATTTTCTTATATTTGAACTGCATTTTTTTTCTGTGAGAGTCACATGCACAAAGATTTTGCCTTGTGACTAATACCTCACACTATAATTATGTTTGATTAGCCATTTTTTAATTATTTCCGTCTGATGATTGTGGAATCAAGATGAAATTTCAGGTAACAGATTTTAAGAGTTCATAATTTGAAAATTTTAGGCTTTAGACCTGCTCGGCCATAATCATATCAAGCAATCTTTTGCAACTTTTCTTATTCTCTCTAAATATATATATTCTTAATGTCATTATATGGTATGCATGTAATATTAGATATTATTGGTGTGAAATCACAAAGTAAGATGGATGTTAAAATGCAAAAAAAATAAAATAAAATAATTGCTCAAAGAAATGAAAATCTAAGAACTTAGAAAATATTTTCTATAATAAAGATCGATAGTGAATTATTGATTTCTACAAAAATAATTTGATAATGATAATTTTATTTTATTTTTCTCAGTTTTTTCTATTTTTTGCCGAAATTTCTTACTTTCCAGTTATTGATTTCTTACCATAAAAGCATAAAATATGTTGTATATTTATTAGTAATGAAATATAATCTTAGATTTGCATAAGATTTTATTTAAAGAATTTTGTTTATGTATTAATGTGTTCTGAAAGTAATGACGTTTTACAAGAAAGAATATAAAAATAAATCTAAGTAAAATTTATTAAAATATTAGGGTGTTCAGATAGGAATGACGTTTTACCAAAGAGTATACAAAAATATATTTAAGTAAAATTTATTAAAATACAATCATAAGAATGTAAGCACCTTCCTTTTCAACGGTTGCAGCCCAACAGTAAGGCAAATTTTCGATTCCTCGTTTACAGAAGTCTGGAGTTTTACCCGCAAAACATTTGAAAGACGGCTTTCAACTTCTTTGTTTCTGAATGTTCTGACATTTATGAAATGTTATAGTGATCAAAACACAAGAAAATATGTAGTTGCTAACTCTTCTGAGTATGGAGGATATGAAAGAACCTCCCATCTTAATGATCTGGTCTTTTGGCGAGATTTTTGGACTGTAGTCTTTGTATATTGTTCCATAAAAATAATTAAATCCTGGTATCTTTAGTTAAGAAAAAAAATGAAGTTGTTTTTGTGATATTGATAAAAAAAAGAAGTTTAAGGTGTACTTATTCATGGGAGATGACGTAAAATCTAACCTTATTGAAATCATTATTTCATGTGGGGGAAGAGTAACTCAAATAGACTTTAATTATAGCTTTTGTTTAAAGAGCTTTAATTTTTCATTGCTCTCTGATATCGCATATCTTTGTGTCTGAAGATAATAAATTTTCGCCCATTGATTTAATGAAGGCCATTAACTAAGCGGAAGTTTATTGAATGTGAAATTGAGCACAAGTGATTTGTTTCTAACGGTGAAAGTTTGTTTTGGACAAACCACACTTTTGAGATGAGCTGATAACAGAAAAATGATGCGCCATTGCGCAGGAAATTCTTCAAATAACAGTCCTAAGGTTTTGAGCAAGAAGCAACACGAGGTCAATTTTTCAAGCAAAATCCAACTGGTTTGAATTCAAAGTTTTCCTTCTCCTGGACTGGTTGCCATACCAAGGCTAAAGAGTCCAGTTTACCAAACTATTTACGCATAGCTGGATTCATGTCTTTCCTATGTACATTAAATCGAAGTGAAACACAAACAGCCTCGTCTAGAATTTGAACTCGGCTTGTTGGGCACATTTCTGATGATGGCAAGTATTACATCAATTGCCCCCAATAGTAACTTGATATCTCACGTGTTGTAATAGTAAGCTTAGATGAGCAGACCATTGTTAGTGAGTTCGATTCTCATAGAACGTCCCGTACTTCTGGTCTTGTGCCACATTTAAGCTAAGCTAAGTAAATAATTACAGTGTTGTAGAATGGGCCTTTGCCACGCAGAAGGCACGGGTTGTGTCTGAAGACAAATAAATGAAATCAAACGACTTCAGATCTATTTTTATATTTGATACAGCGTGGCTCATAAAATACAGAAACAGTTTAAAAATTCATGATTTTCTTGTTTTTAAATTTCTAAAGTATTTTCAGATATTAACCTGAGCAAATTGAAAATGTCACTTTACAATGTAAAACAAATTGAAATAATAGAATTTTTATATTCAATTGATAATTTCAATAGAAACAAATTTTCGGTGGTAGAATAATTTTAAAAAATTCAAACTTCAAATGGCCTCCCCATTCGCCCACGTTGTCTACCCGGCTTTTATTTAAAGAAACATGTAAAAGGGAATACGTCTTGGACATTGCAACAGTTCAAAAATAATATGCATGTAGATACAAGAATTACATTCATACAATTATGTAGATTAACCACAGGAACCTTGAGCTAAGTTATCCAAAGTGCTCAGATCTGGGTGAAACTTTGTATCCGTGAAAATGGAGGCCATCAAGATGATATCATTTTTCATAAATATCTAAAAATATATTTCCTTGTGTTATAGTTTATGTCTCAAAAGACTGATGATTTTTTATATGTCAGTCCTCCATAGGCAACCTTGTGTTATTTGATCTGAGTGGCTGATTGATTTTAATAGCAAGTAATCCTCTCTGAGATTATTTTCTGCCAAGAGATTAGGAAATTGCGTTCATTGTATATTCGTATTTACTGTCTTTGTTATTTGAGAAACGTCTATATAATGTGCGGATATCGAAACGTTTAAAGGAGTCACTGGCAATTTGATCGATTGATTTTAACGGAATGTCAACACATCTAGGGTTATTTTATGCCTAGAGATTAGGGAATTGCGTTCATATTTACATTTTTGCGTAGTTGTTTCTTAAGAGCTTAAAAAATAGCTCACGGTTCTATCGAATGTGTATAATCTTTACTGATCAATTTCAGCCATTGATTAGATCTTAATAGATACTATCATGCAAAGTGGACCCAGGAGTAATTGCAATGAAGAGGTAATCTACACTTGTCAAATCTCTGAAACTGGAACCTCACCATAAGGTTCAGTTTAGTTTCATACTTAGCACAACCCTTTTGTTTACATGAAGGGTGAACCTTACCCCTCTGCAGGGAATACAGTCAGCATATTCTAAGCCCCACTGACTTGGCGGATATTCATATCTGAGTTGTTTACAAATCTCTTGAAATACAATATATCTAATAACTCCTCCATTATTATAATTCATCATTGTCACAGATACTACACTTACATCATTACACACAAAAGTAGGGATTTTTTAAAATTCGTTAATAAGGCTTAACCCAATCTCTTTATTGTAAATGATACAACAGTCATTGGGACAAGCCTTTAAAACACCCACATTATCTTTAGTTAAAACGAGACAAGAACGTATAGAGAAACAAAAGTTTTAATTAATAAAAAAAAATAAATGAATGAATAAATAAATAAAATAAAATGTCCTTTCCCAGAGGAGGTTAGATGCAAGATCCGATTAGTATTAATTTTCCGATGTTAGGCGAGGCTTTGAAAGATAACTTCTGCAATTTAAGAGTTTTTCTGTCTGATATCTCAATTTATAATTCGGTAGTAGTGTCAAATTAAAAAAACAACAGTCTACACCAGTTTGTTAAAAATAAAGAGAGCACTATACAAATTAACCTTGGTTGTCAAGTAACCGGTTTTCAGATCAAAATTCTAAATCTTATATATTATCTTCACAGCAGGGTCAGTGACACTAGTTAAATCATCTGTTCTCAAAAAGATTACATCTGAAATATATATTGGTTGGATATAAACTGTTATTTTGTTGATTCGACTCCTAGAATATCAAACATTTATTATTTAGGTAGACGCGTGTGTTTGAAAGGGAAAGTTAACCCTTGGAATAACGAACCCCCAACGCTCGTAAAGGTTAATTTTTGAAAAAAAAAAAAGACCGCAAAAGATGCAAAATTGATGGTTGGTAGCCAAATTCTGTTCACACACACACACACACACACACACACACACACACACACACACACACACACATATATATATATATATATATATATATATGGTTTTCTATCATCTTTATTTTTAAACGAGTTGTTAGAGCTCATTTGTATCTCCATTGATAGCAATACTTGAAAACACTAATAATTCAATTCGATATTAATCATTTGTTCGCACACAGTTAAATGACTCCTAGTATTGCTATTTAACATCTGTAATTCTATTTATCAGGTATTCTTATGCAATATAAATAATTTCCCCCCCAGCTGTATGGCTTCAGAAAACTAATAATAATAATTTTTGTAAATGATTGAACAGTTCTATTTGACCCATTGATGGGACCCTAACAAGTACTACCAATCTGGGTCAAAGTGGTGGACCTGTTAATGATGGCAATGAAGGATTACTCCATATTCCCCCAAAGCTCCAGGATTATTGCCTCACCATCAGATACAGTTTAGTGTCATACCTAGGACACTCGTTGGGTGGGGTCTTACTCCTCTACAGAGATGCAGTCGGCGTATTCTACAGCCCCAGCCGATAGAGTGGAATGTTATAGGCACTGGAGATGTAAAAATGTCGATTCACTGGTCGAAATTCATGATTTATTTACCTTAATGGAATGTCAACACATCTGGGGTTAATTAATGCCAAAAGGTTAGGGAATCATATAAATTAGACCTTTTTGTTTTCATTTTTTTTGTAAAGATGTTTTATGATATTCATTTTAATTTAGTTTGTTAGCAATAACCGGCACCTCATGGTGAAATGGTTGCTAAACTAGCAGATTCTTATTAGTGAATACGATTCTCTCTGGAGATCTTCATACTTCTGGTCTTGTGCCAACCGTAGCCAGGTGTAGCAAATGACTTGTTTGATGATATTCATTTTAATCTAACTTGTAAGCAATAACCGGCACCTCATGTTTATTACAATACAAATAAATCATTGTGCATTATGCTTAACTGATTGATTCAAATGATATATCAACCCATATGTGGCTATTTTAAGGAATTGCGTACGTTTATATCTAATTTTTTTTTTTTTTAAATTCTTAAGAGTTTTTTTTATTCCAATCTAATAAAAATAATTCGCTGCAGACATATTCAACCCATATTCTTTTAAGATACCTTCAAACTTCTTCGGGTGTCCTCGTGGTGTAATGGTTAAAGCGATGCACTGCGGAATCGTAGTACGCGAGTTCGTACTCCAGTCGCGCTATTACGTTCACTTTCGGACAAATACCCTTGGGAAAGGTATGAACCCCCTTATTCTCCCTCCAGCTATGGGTAAATAGTAGGACAGACTAGGTTCTTCAGCCTTGGTGAGGCAACTAGTCTAGGAGAAGGAAAACTCTGAATTCAAACCTGTTAAACTCCGCTTAAAAATTGACCTTGTGTCATATCCTGCCCGAGCGGAGGGGTTGGTAAATAGTACCTTCAAACTTCTGGTCTTGTGCCAACCTTATCCAGGTGTAGCAAATGACTTGTCTTTAAGTGACAGTTCGTGAGACTGGCACGGTTTTCAAAAATTACGAATCACTGCTCGAATCGAATCTTCAAATTAAAATGACTTTTAAATTAAAATCTTTTGAAAGAAAATTTCAAAAGCTATCAAATGATTAGTAAATGTTTCGAATGATATTTAATAAATTCATTATTTATGATAATTCTTGATTTATCTCGAATTTTTTTTTCCACGATCCATGTTCATTTGCGAATTCATTTAATGGCAATGGAGAAAATGACGTTGAAATTTCGAAAAAGTTGAAATAAAAAAAATAGAATAACTTACTTTGTTCAGCTCAAATAATAATGTGATGATTCAGTCTTTGCAAAAGGTAATCCTGGAGATAATGCATCTAAATAGAAAAAAAATTAAACAAATTAAATAAATCTTTCCATTAACGAAATGAGGAGATATTATCTGGTATTGTCTATACAATTGATGATCGAAAAGTAAGATAGAAAAATTTACTAATCGAAAATGTTTTTTTACAATACGAATAAAGTATTGTGTATTATGCTTAACCGATTGAGTTTAATGATATGTCAACCCATCTGTGGCTATTTTATGATAAGAGGTTAGGAATTGCTTACGTTTATATCTATTTTTTTTTTTTTTGGTAATTTAAGAGTTTTTTAAACTCTTTTTTTGACACGGTTCATCATCATCATCTTGTCGTGTCACCCCTCCCTATCGTTCATCGCTTCCAGCAGGTCCTCAGGGCTACACCCCGTATCCACTCAGAGCTGCTGTATGTAGGTTCGAGCTGGTCGTCCCACTTATGCTCGGCCATATGCAGGAGTTCATAGGAGTACATCACTTATGAGCTCGTTCATACTTCTCCAGCAGTGTCCTGCATGTTTGGTTTGTCTAACTTTGATAGTTTTCGTGATGGGTGGTAGGTGGCCGTATAGCTGCTGCTTTGTGGGGTGTTGCCTCCAGGACTTGTTCAATATTGCTCGCAGCATTATGTTGTATTTTGACCTTCGACCCGGCCAAACATGCCATTCCAAAGTGATGCGCCGGAAGGAAGTGACAGATTCCAATGGCCAGTAATCGAAAGAGATCGCGTGGGCGGATTTGGCTGATGAAATGGGACAAGGTAAAAAATCCCATGGTACACTCATAGACTGATGCACCGGAAGAGAGTGACCTGTGAACTGCATGACAGTTATTTCCGCTTGATGACGATCAAACATGCCATTCCAAAGATTGAGTGGGCGTTGAACTATTATATAACTCGGTCAAGACAAGAAGTCAGACAGTTAAAGATCGGACGGAGTTAGAGACGAGATGTGGTAGGGAAAGCCACACTAGGCCGAAGGGGCCCTCGGGGCCCCCGATTGAGTAAGGGTCCAGAGAAGTTGCTGGTAAGATGTGGTAGAGAAAACCCGGCAGGGGGAGGGGCTTGGAGCCCCTGATGAGTTGGGGATCAGAGACGTCGAAGACAAGATGTGGTAGGGAAAGCCACACTCGGCCGAAGGGGTCCTCGTAGTTTTGAAGACCCGTTGGTGACAAGATGTGGTAGAGAAAGCCAACACTCAGCAGAAAGCTGAGTCCCCAGGCCTCTGGTTGAGCACCAGGAGAACGAGAAAGACACAACGCTGACGGCCATAAGAGTGGGGGTCAATATATTGCAGTTCTGTTTGATCTCCAATTCCCTCTCACAGTAAAACCCTGAGTAACCCTTTTCGAACCCTTGCAATAAAGTAAGAGGTACATATTTTTCTAAAGAAATCTTCGCTCGTCCTTTATCATTGTGTCGTTGTGATCCATTCTGCATGTATATGCATGTGAGTATACAACAATTATTACACGGTTATATGATATTATGTATTCCTATCTAATAAAAATAATTCGCAGCGGACATATTCAATCCATTTATGGGACGCTAACAGAATGGACATGGGAGTAATTACAATGAAGGGATACTCCACTCTTCCCAGAGCTTCAGAATTTGAACCTCAACACCGGATACAGTTTAGTGTCATAACCAGGACACCAGTTTTTAGGCTGGGTATTAACCCGTTACAAGGAATGCAGTCAACATATTCTAAGCCCAGGTGAAAAATCGACGGGAAAGGAAGATAGCCTTATTTCCAAAATCAAAAACTTTTTGTACTAATCAAATAAAACATTGTGTATGTATTACTTGCACTACTATGATAACTTTCTATGTAGTCAGCCCCGAGACTGAAGTTGTGTTTCTATCGTTATGCAAGCACACAAATACCCACCCCGATGAACGTGGGGTCAGGTCAATTCTTCTGTCAGTTGGTCTGAGAGCCAACGAGATGGCACTTTCCGATATTCCAACTTTACCAGAAGGATTTTATGGATCACCGATTAGATCAAGTTTCTCAGACATGTCACGAAGTCTGTGCTATAATTTTAAATCAACCATTCAACGCACACAAATTTATCTTCTGCTGGTGGCAACGTTTTCTCTTTGATGCTTATTTGCTGCAGTAATGGCTTCACATATCATCTTCTTGGCACAAGACCTGAATTAGATAACCTACTGATTGTTGTTTTTTACTGGCTTTTTCTGTTTTTTCTTTCTGGTAAACTTACCCGTTTTTTCAAAGCAATAACTTATAATTCAGTAGCAAATTAGGAAACACAAATTTTCACTGGTTTTTAAGGCTCTGGTAAATTTCCGAATTGCTACAATTGACCTAATAAAGACGAGCAGATAGAAACCCCGGCAGGATATTTTGCTTTACTTTGGAGCTCACAATACTTTAAATCTCTCTGTCAATCCTGGTTTATTCGGGGTGGAGTTTAGTGGCATAGGGGTTAAAATGTAATGGACTGCAATATCGCAGTAAGCGCGTTTGAACTCCAGTCGCACTATTATGCTCACTTTCAGACTAGTACATACATTCCTATCCCCCTCGCTATGGGTTTAAATAACAACACCATTATTATTTTTGAAGGATGGCTTTGGGATTAAATAAACTACATAAGTCGATATGCAATTAAACGAAGAAACCGAAACCTGGTTCATTTATGAGCTTTAAAAGCTTAATAAATTTTCATAGAAATTCTCTGTCTTATCTGAAGATCGTGGTAATATTTCATGAAACTTATATTTACAGTGATAATATGCTAAATAATTACTTCTTACTTTTTATACCACTATATTAACGGGCGTTTAAGCACTAATTTATTTACAAAAAACTCGCTTTTGAAATTTTTCATATATATATATATATATATATATATATATATAACATGTGAGAAATAATTATATGCTAAAAAATAGAAGAAAAAAAATCACACACACACATATATATATATATATATATATATATATATATATATATATATATATATATATATATATATATATATATACGTGCACACACACCGAGATGTGTAGTGCTTGTATTGCCCAAATTCGATTCATTCATTGAGGGAGACGTGTCAAAAAAAAACAAACTTGGTTTGAATGTTTCAATGCATATTCTAAAAGAATTTTCAATCCGGAAATTTAACAAGCCTATTCATTGCGTGTTGAACATCGAAAGAAAGCAACTGAACCGTTGATGCAACAGACCAAAGGGTATAAACACCTCCCCAGAACTATCCCAACCTTACACTAAAAGAAATTCTTTCTTTCGATTTTCTCAGGTAGGCTCTTTGGCGCCAAAAAAGAAGTGCCACTGCTGACACTGAGAATTTGATGAAAATTATACAAAAAAGTAAACATTGAATTTGTAAGTTGAGTAGGTTTTAATTTACAGAGTCAGGTGATACAGCTACAGTGGAAATTGGTGCGTTTTTGTTGAAGATACCAACCAATGGCTTTTATTATCCATCATTTTTCAACAAAAGAAACATATCTCTCTCTCTCTCTCTAAATATATATATATATATATATATATATACACACACACACACACAAGTAAGGCGTGTAATGAAATCTGAGAGAGTAAGAAAGAGACTTTAGAAAATCAAATTTTAAAAATATATAATTTATCTATTTATTCTCCCTTTCAATGCAAGAAATTATTCTTGGAAATAAATCCCCTTTAATTTTGATGATGCTAGACAACTGGCTAAGCATATCCATCATCTTCACAAACACACACACGCACATATATACATACTCTCATACGCATATATGTATAATACACACACACGTATATACGAGGATCATTAAATAAGTTTCCAGACTTTTTTCGTATGGGCACTTTTATTGATAGTACACACATGAAATTCTAGCCCCCTTCGAAGTAATCTCCTCCGGCTGCAATGTATTTGTTGTACCGTTCAAACAACTAGAAGGCCCAATAGAAGTCCTCTTGTGTGAGCGTGTCAATGACCTTCGTCACAGCCTCTTTCATCTCTTCAATTATCTCATAACGACAGCCTCTGAGTTTAGGGAATAACCAAAAGTCACAGGGAGCAAGGTCTGGACGATAGGGAGGGTGAGGAACTGTCTTGAAGCCCATCTTGGTTAAATAGTCTGTGACAAGGATGGAGTTGTGGACTGGTACATTGTCCTGCTGGAAATGCCACTGACCCGATTTGAAGAGTGCTGGCCTCTTCCGACGGAATCTCTTTCTGAACTCCCTTAAAACCTCAACATAGTAACCCTAACCCTAACCTTTTGGTCAATCAACTCTGGTGTTCTGACTTCCTTACTCCTCCCACACCTCTCGTTATCCCTCACAGACTCCCTGGATTTCTTGAATCTCTTATACCACTCAAAAACTGATGCTTGATTAATGCAAGATGCTCTAAAAGCAGTCTGAAGCATTCCATACGTTTCTGTGGCATTTTTTCCAAGTTTAAAACAGAATTTTATTGCATATCGTTCTTCTAAAGTGTCCTCACGTACAGATTGCATTTTTGAAATTCACCAGCTGTGACAATCAGGGTGTATTCCAATTCCTGCTGTAGCTGTCGATTTGAAGCTGAAATCATAAAAATTAGTCAGTCATCTCATAAGATGTATAGCATTAACATACTGAATTTTCAAGAGTCTACGACAATTTTAAATGCCTGTACAAAAAAGTCTGGAAACTTATGGAAGGCACCACGTATATATGCATAGATGCACAATTATATGTACACATACTCTTGTATATAATATACAAATACACACAAGTGTATATATATATATATATATATATATATATATTATATGTATATACACATTTTAAAATAAAAAGGTCCACAAAGGAATTTGTTTTTAATTTTTAAAAAAATTTTCTTCAACACGTGTTTCTGGCGTTTTACGGCGTTTTCTGGAAGTAAATGGCCGTATATTTTCGGAGTTTTCTTGATCTCCTTTATTACTCTTTTCTCCCCTACTAATCCATGACAGCTAATATGCCACAAAGTTAGACAGACCATCAATCTTTCTCCTTGAGTGATTGTGCGTGAAATACACACACGCACACATTATATATATATATATATATATATATATATATATATATATATATATATTATATATAGTAACTGTACCTTTGGAAATCCTACAGAATGCACCCATAATAATTGTTCAAGTTTAAATCACAATTAATATCATGAAATAAGTTATTGTTGTTTACTATTTTCAAAGTTAGTAAACTGATTATATATATTATATAGTTATGATATATTAACTCAGTCATATGTTAACTATATGTTGTTGCCAACCGTAGACGAGGGCGACTCGAAGGCTCCCTTTTCAATAGGTACTACTTCGAGGTGTAAGGGAGAGCGCTACTCCTTACCCTGGATTGCTCCACTTTACCCTCGATACGTACCTTATATTGCCGAGTGTTAAGCAAGGAGGTATCAAGTACCATTTTTATAGTCTTTGGTATAACACGGCGTGGGATTGAACCCAGATCTCCCGGAACATTGGCGAACACTGTACCCACTAGGCCAATATAGTGAGTGAACTGATTATACATATTATATAGTGAGAGTGAGAGAGATAGAAGTATCGCCCATAAAAAGTACAGTACGAATTTTTAAAAAGATATCTAGATTTTATTATGTCTAATGAAACATTATTCAATAAAAACGGATATTATAAAACATTATCTATCACCAAACTCTATGACTAAAAACATGACAATGTAACAGTTTAAAAATTAGTGTACACATAATTTTTGTATTTATGCAATTTTATTTTTGATAATAAAGATGTTGCAATTTTAATTTTGATTACAGAGATGTAATTTTACTTAAAAAACAAAACAAAACAAAAAACACTTCTCCAATGTTTCTGCTCATCCATTTGATAATCTTCTTCAAGTGTTCCTTTAATTTGAAAACAAATGGCTTCTTTTTTTTGTCATTAATACAAACCAGAACATAATAGTAAACAAAAAATCATGAGGAAATGTACAGATTAGATTAACTGATTTTTATAACGCTCACAATAGAGGCAAAATACTTCTTTATTTTCTATTTTATTGAAATTTTAATTTTTAATTTTTCCCCCGATGATAATTTCTTCGATCAGGTAATCAGATCGGTAGGATTCTAAAAGTCAACTGGTCCCTTTAAAGAAATCTCCCACGCAAACCGAAAAAAAATTAAAAATACTTAAATCTAGGCAGTTACTGTGAATAAAAGTAGAGGCTCATCTTTTCTTTTTCTGTGAAAATCACGTTAACAAGATAGAAAAATTAAAAAAAGAGAGAAATACATTAGAAGTTTTGAATCAATAAAAAAAATCACATACTTTGCTATTGAAAGAGTTTGATGAGAAGGAATAATTTACCAAAAGAGAACAGGGTTGAGTACTCCCTCATTGCCATTACCCCGATGTCCATTATGAACTGGAGTGGTAGTACCTGTTCGAGTCCTATCTATGAATTAAACAGAATAGTCTAGAAATTATTTGTATTCAAGAAGAGTGTACGAAGACAAAAATCTCTTCAGAAACAACTTAATAAAAATGTAAATTTGAACGTACAAGGAACACAATTCCATAACCAATTGGCGTGAAATAACCCTAAACCAGTTGAGATGCCATTAAAATCAGTTAAACCAAATCAATCAATCAAGTTATTGTTAGTAAATGTGAAAGTCTTATTTTTGGTTCAAATAGATCTGTTTGGAAATTATTCGTATTAGAAAGGAATACTTGAAACTATGCAAACAAATCATTATATAGGAATAGTTATTTTAACCCATATAATTATGTTTAGTTTGTTAAAATTGCATGGGAATACTTGAAACCATACAACTGTGTGCAAATTATTTTGTTTAGATAGGATATCTTATAACTGCGCAAATGAATGATTATCGACAACTAAAGTGGAATTTAAAATAAAAAGTGCAATAGAATATTGGAAATATAACTAGGGTTACAATCTTCGGAATTAAATAACCCATAAACGTGTTGATATGCCGTTAAGCAAATAAACCAAAATTTAATTTCAATGTTCTAGATTTCAGTCTTGATCATGATCACTGATTTTAAAAATAAATAAATAAATAAATAAATGCTAGTAGATAAACTGATTAGAGAGCATCGAAAACTGATTTGCTGCACTTGATCGATATTTTGCCGCAGAAAGATCAACGTAGGATTTGATGGTGTGTGTGACTTGCTAATAAAAAAATGGCAAAAGAAAAAAAAAAAAACAAGAAAAAAAAACATGATGCTTACACCTGAGCAGATGTGAATCCTGAGTAAAGAAAAGGAATAAAGAAAGGGCATTCATCTAAATAGAGAGAGAGAGAGAGAGAGAAAGAAAAAAAAAAGAAGCAAAAATGCATTTAAACCAAAAGGAAATGTGTTAACCTTTAGCAAAATTGTCAGAGTAATCAATATCGTATTGAATGCTAAAAATCAGTTACGTATTTTGTTGAAAGAAAAACAAAATTAAAAAGACAAAAGCAAAAGGAAAAACCTTCCAGCCATCGTTACTCGAGTGAATTATCGATCTGTAACGAATACTATTCATAAAGTGAATATTCTACTAAGGCAAAGTTTATAGTTTCATACCTCTAGGTAACGTACATTTGACAAGTAAAAATTTCTGTATAGAAGTTCTTATTCAAATAATTTATAAGATTACATACAGTGCTGCACATAAGTAGACTCTCGAATAATAAGTTACCGTGTTTGACGTCTTATCAGACACATTTCAACGAAGATCCCCAAAAATCGCACTACGTCTTAAAAAGGTCAAGGGTTAACTTTAGATTACTGACAAAAGAAGATATTATACTGCAGTGGCTCTTAAATCAAACTGCAAACATCTCTGCAAATGTAAAGAAGGTGACGATCCTAGGAACGGCAACTCTTTTCTCAAGTAATAATGTGTAACAGCAGTACTTACTGGTACTTCATATAAAATAACGTGGAAGTGTTCCTAATGTAATGGTTATCGTCCTAAGAAACGGAAACCTGAGTTCAATCCCAGGAAGAGGCTGTTTGCATTTTGCATAGCGCTAATACTCTTGGGAAAGGTATGAATCCAACTATTCTCCCTCCAGTTATGGGTAAATAGTAGGTCAGACCTGGCTCTTTAACTTTGGTATGGCAATCGGTCTAGGAAAAGGAAAATTCAACCCTGTTAAACTCCACTAAAAAATTGACCTTGTGTTGCATCCTGCTTGTCTGGATGGGTTGGGTAAATGCATATAAAATAACACCAGTCAATTTAAACCTGCTTAACGTACAGTAATTTTCTTCTAAGACAAACGTTGGAGTCATGGTTATCTTGTGATTGCTACTTTTCTCATCAATAGACATCACTCGCATAGATGAGTTACAGTAGTTTACTACCTGAAGTATTTGATCATGACCGTTGACCTATGAGGGATTCATCCGCCCAGCATCAGGTGAAGTGTGCACTTGACATGCTTTGGGATTCATCAGCCTTATTGCATCCTATAGTTTCACCGTAACCCTGGGCAGAGATGGGATCCTAGCAGACACAAATACTCCGGATCAGAATGAGCCTGGGTGAAATGGCAATAGTAAGTAAAAGTAAAGTTGGCCACAATAGTCTAGGGTGACCCTAAGGTACTTTTTCAATAGAGGTGTAGGGGAGGGCTCTACTCCATTCCCTGGATTGATCTACTTTACCCTTGATCCTTACCTAATAATGCATAATGCTGAGTGTGAAGTATGGCGGCACCAAGAACCATTTTTTTGAGTCTTTGATATGACTCGACCTGGGATTAAACCCTGGTCTCCCGGACCATTGGCGAGCACTGAACTCATTTGGCTAATGGCCAGGTTGAAATGACAATAAAGGGGTATTAATGAAAGAAAATGGCTTTACACTAGAAAAGGCAAGAAGCAAACGTTACCCCGCACAAACTATTACGGACGCGGACTACGCTGATGACATAGCGCTTCTGGCAAATACACCCGCCCAAGCCGAATCCCTGCTGCATAGTCTGGAGCAGGCAGCAAGCAGCATCGGCCTCCACGAGAACGCAGACAAAACGGAGTACATGTGCTTCAATCAAAGAGGAGATATCTCCACTCTAAATGGTGGTTCTCTGAAACTAATGGACAAGATCACCTACCTCGGAAGCAGTGTCTCATCTACGGAAAATAACATCAACACGTGACTAGCAAAGGCATGGACAGCTATCGAGAGACTATCGGTCTTATGGAAGTCAGAACTATCCAATGAAATAAAACGCAATTTCATGCAAGCTACGGTTGTGTCCATACTACTGTATGGATACACCACTTGAACGCTGACTAAGCGTATAAATTCTCAGCTTGACGGTAATTTCACAAGGATTACACGAGCTATATTAAACAAATCCTGGAAGGAACATCCCACAAAACAGTAGCTGTACGGACACCTACCACCCATCTCGAAGACCATGCAAATTAGACGAACAAGACATGCAGGACACTGCTGGTGGAGCAAGGACGAACTCAAAAGCGACGTTCTCCAATGGACTCCTGCGCACGGACGCACAAGTGCTGGATAACCCGCTAGAACTTATCTACAACAGCTCTGTACAGACACAGGATGCAGCCTGGAAGGCCTGCCGAGAGCGATGGATGACAGAGACGGATGGCGAAAGAGAGTTAAGGTGATCCGTTCTAACAGTACGAAATAATGATCATGGTGACTAGTGGAATATTATACAATGGAAACGGATATTATTATGTATCGTTTGTTACTGAAATTTCGTAATCCCCCAAAATCATTTAATGTGTGTACTTATATTTCGACTGCTGTATATCCATATTACTGTAGAATAGGTTAATAAGCAATATTTCAGAGTATTCGTTTTGATAGTATAATGTTTGACAAGAAACAATAACGCTTAGTCAATGGTGCTTAGACTACGCTGATGTATCTCCTGCAGAGGGGTAAGGCCTGCCCCCCCCCCAAAAAAGTTTCCACTGTATGATACAGCATATGATGGAGCTCCGGGGAGTATGGAGTACCTTTTCATTGCCATTACGCACAGGTCCAATCTGATTCAGAGTGGAAGTACTTGTTAGGGTCGCATCAATGTCACAACTAGATCTGTCTGAAAATCATTTGTATTCGATTGGATCCCGTGAACAAAAACTTTTAAGGAAAAACAAAAATAAAAAAAATTACAAGATGAAAAATAGACATGAAAGTATTATGAACGCGATACCCTTACCTATCGGCATATAATTACAATGTTAAAACCAATCATTTAATCAATCTAGAAATGATAAAATCCTAGTATCTTTGGTTTAGAAGAGAACTTAACTTTAAAACTCGTGTTAATTAATTGGAAGAAAAGAAATTGTCGTCTGGTGTTATTTCACCATCCCAGCGAACCACTAAGTAAAAGTCAAAGAAAGTGAAAAGATAGCCAAATGCCTGGGTCTTGCTAGAGAGCTAAAAAAACGGCTAGAGAACATAAAAGTGACGGTGATATTTATTGTTGTCGGTGCACTTGGAAAGTTTCCTTCAGAACTTAGAAAGAAAACTGAAGGAATTGGAAATCAAAGGAAGAATCGAAACCTTCCAAACCACAACACTATTAAGAACAGCTAGAATACCGGGAAAAGTCCTAAGGAGACTTACTGTCACTTAGACTTCAGTTAAAAACCATCTGTTAAAACTGGTGTGAAAAATTCGAACAGAGAAAAATAATCATTATGATAGGAAGAAGAAAAGTGAAAAGTTGATGACTATAGGTAAGTGGATCGGATGAGAACAAGATTCATGTTCATAACAGTCATGTTGATTTTTTTCCCCCAGTCATTGTCATTTTCTCTGCGAAGACATGAATACTGGAATAATATGATTAGCTATGGAGCATCGTTTGTTTTGTAAAGAAAACAGGCAAACTAAGAAGAGGTTTAAGATTAGGTTTATCATGTCATCAATCCTTCTTGCTCTCCTGTTTACAGAAAGAATTTTTTTTATTCGAAGAAGATTTGAATTAGAAAAGAGAAACTAATTCTCCGATTTGGAAGAATCGTAACGTATGATTAGATCTGTGACGTGTAAGCTCTGAAAATGCATTATGATGTTTATTTCATTTGAAATACCGTCAATAACAGTAATAATAACAACTACTACTACTGGGAATTTTTCATACTTGTTTTAAGTGGTGGTCGTTCATTGGAGTCTGAGTTACAGCAAGACCACTCAGATCTCCAGGATCCTTCTAAATATCCTTGGTAAATTTAATACTGCAGTGGTCTGGAAGGTTACAATTCTTCCTCTGATCCCCATTACCCCCATTCTCTTTTTCAATCCTTTGGTGACCGTTCAAAACAATCTCCATCTACGACTGGTATCACCGTCACTCTGGCAAGGTTCAGTCATTTGTCCAGCTTTTCGTTTTCTTTTATTTTTACTGTTGTCTGCTGGTACAGTAAAATCTACTAGATGACAATTATTATTATTTGCGAGTTATTCACTCCCATTTTGATTGGAGGCTAAGTGATAGCAAGTCTCCAGGTCTATAATAAGTATCCAAACCGACTTTTTTTTTTAATGTGGTCTGGATGGTCTCGGTTCTTCATTTGATCCCCAACCCCTTGGGGAACCATTCCAAATGCCCCAAATACAATTAGTATCACCGTTATCTTCATGCTTCATAGATTTTTCATCTCTCTGACAAGATTCAGATATTTTTTTTATTTCTTTATATTTACTGCTGAAACAGCAAAATCTTCTGGCTGGTATTTGGTGATGCGTTTGTATCTCAAAATTTCAGAGAATTTTAGGTCTTATTTTTTAGGACAGATTCTGGCTTGAGTATATAACATTTGTCAACATGGTCAAATTTTAATCTCTTGCACAATTCCCAGTGGATCACCTTTCCTACCCAGTCATGTTTACTCTTGTATTCCTATTTAGTTAGTTTGCTGCATTCGCTTATTACGTGATTGTTTCATCTCTATCACCATATACTCTACAACTGCTATTCTTCTGCATGTTATGAATTTTTGCTTTTATATAATTGACATTATTTTGTACTGATATCAAAAGAGATTCATTTTCTCTCTTCAGGTTTCCGGTTCGCAGCCATTTCCGAGTCATCTGATGAGCTAATAAGAATAATTATAATGATCTCGTTGCTCTACACAAGCTCCAAATGAGTTTAACAATAGGCGTGAGAGAGAAAAGAAATGCTCGTATTGAGCGTCACCAGTATAACATACCCAACGTAGAAAATGGTATAAATAAAAACTGCTATCACTGTAAGAAAGGGAAGATGTTACTTTACTCTTGGACTTTACCATGTATGCCGTTAACTGGGCAAGTATTAGAAGATATCAAAAAGATAAAAAAAAGCATAAATATTATCTCATAGAAAAAACCTTCACGTCTAATAAAAAATGTATTCGCAAAAGAATTTGTTAAACTTTCAAAATACAAAAACTTGAAAATAGAAATTTCAACAATGTGATAATTAAACAACCAATATTCCTATAGCAACAGCACCACTGGGAATGAAGAAGAAAAATACTGATATACAAATTAAGAAATCTATCTGAAATAGAAATGATCGTACTCATTAACTCTATTCATATATTTAGAAAAGCTCTGTCAATCTAATTTGCTTAATAACCTTCTAAGATTAATCCTCATTTACATCAGATTTCAGGTAAAAAATTTGGTTACTTCTACCAATTTAAGTCGTATCTAAGAGCAAAACAAGAAAACTGAATTTGAAAATTAATTACATAAATACCTAGACTTTGCTAGAAAACTGGAAACTGGAACATAAAAGAGACATTGTTAACGGCATTAGCAAAGTACCTCTGAGATATATCTTGTAAAAAAGTACATAGCTCAAAATATCTTCCCCCTGTTGGCGAGTCTTAAGATACACTGACAGTATCCCTTGGAGAGGGGGGTTAGACACCCCCCATCAAAAAAGGGGATGTCCTGGATATGTAGGTATGACACTAAACTACATCGAATGGTGAGGCTCCAGTTCTAGAGATCTGGGGAAGTTTTGAATACCCCTTCACTGCCATTACTCCTAGGTCCACTCTGACTTGGAGAAGTTTGTATCTCTTAGGGTACTACCTATGCAGCCCAGTCGGCTGGGGCTATAGAACACTCCGATTGCATCTCTGCAGAGTAGTAAGACACCCCCAACGAGTGTCTTTGATATGACATTTAACCAGCTGGTGGCGAGACTCTAGCCTTGGAGATTCGGGGAACGTGGAGTACCTCTTGGATCTGGCGTTAAATAACCTACAAGGTTTTATATGCCATAGAGTCAAGCCAAACCAAACCAAACCTATCAAATAGATCTGTTAAGAAATTATTTGTTTGCGGTCGGGCCATGTGCAACCCCCTTCAAAAAACTCTCAACGAGGCAAAAATGTAAATATTAACGTACAATAAACACAATTCCCTAACCTAAAGGCATTCAGTATGCCTAGATGGGTTGATATACCGTGAAAATCAATCAATCAAAATATCGTGCTAACAATCTATAGTAAAATAGCGTTTAGCTAGAAGAATAAGGCTTATGAGTTCAAATTTGTAAACAACTGAGAAAATTTTTGTAAAATATTTTCAAATTATTATCTTTGGATTTATATAGGTATTTTAAATTTATATTCTAGCTATATACTTTTTTTATTTATCCACATCAATAAACTTTATATTTAACCTATATTTCTTTCAGTTTTCTTTATTTAATACGAGTAAATGGATTCAACTTAAATTAAAATTTTAAAAATAATTTAACAAGTATAAAAAAAATGAAAATTAATTTTTAAACAAAAACTTCGAAGCTGCCAGCAAATTAAAGACAAAATTTTGTTTGAGATGCTAATTTTAAAATAGATAGAGCTATTTGATTATAATTTTTTTAATTTTTAATTTACCTCCTTCTGAGACATCTCATTCTAAAATTCAAGACTTTTTCCTTTCTTCTCATATTCCTTTCATTACCTCCTACTAGTTGTTTTCTCTTGGCATTTCTTTTATTTTAATTATATGATTATATTCAATTTATGGAATTCTTGAAAAGAACTTAATGCCTCGTTTTGCATCCGCCACTGTGAAGTATGACGTCATTCACCTGAGCATTGGGTACAGTGCACTTGGAAGGACACCATTCCAAAAATGTTTTTAAAATGACAAATTCCAAGAAAAAATCGTTTTTAAACGCAGATATATGAACACACTTTACCTGTTGTATACATCAGAAGAAAGCGTTTTATTTGCTTTTCTTTTGGATGAATTAAATTTTCTATGATTTTAACTTTGTGTTTTGGGTTCGGGATTAAAAGCTTGTGACTTACATTTGCTTTTGTTGCAAAATTTCTTCTTGTGTAGTGATATCAAATTTAAAACACTAGCCGACTCGTGGATGCGTTGGACTCTTCTGATGATACTGATGCTTCTATTTAGGAAAGAATAGATGATTCCATTTAGAATAAATTATCTCTGTTATATCGAGATTTTCGATGATTAAACTAATGACATTCAGTGGGAAGACATACCACATCAAATTATCATTTAATTGCAAATTGAAATGGCAATTACCTTATTTTCTAAGTTAAAGCATTTTGAGTATTGCTTTCCACAAATCTCGCTTACATGTGCCGTTTTTGCTTGATTACAGTTATATATACAATCTTTTAAAATAAAAACAGTTTTTCGAAATCAAAGACCATCATCAGCATCAATGCATGAATATATATATATATATATATATATAACTAAGTAAAGTTGGCGACCGTTGTCGAGGGTGACCTTTTCAATAACTACTACACCGAGGTGTAGAGAAGGGTGCTACCCCACTCCCTGGATGCTCCACTTTACCCTTGATACGCACCTTATAACGCTGAGTGTTAAGCAAAGAGGTATCAAGTTTTTAAAGTCTTTGGTATGACCTGGCCTGACCTGGGATTGAACCCTGATCTTCCAGACCATTGGCGAACACTCTACCCAGTATGCCAATGAGTAGGTATATATATATATATAAAATGAACAGATTGATGGTTTGGTTTGGTTTCTTTGTTTAATGGCATATCAACTCTCTTTAGGTTATTTAATGCCAAAGCCATTCTCCTAGAAGAACAGTAGTGGTACTATTTAACCAATACCTGGGAGGATAAGGGGGTTCATGCCTTTCCCAAGGGTATTTGCCCGAAAGTGAACGTAATAGCGCGACTGGAGTACGAACTCACGTACTACGATTCCGCAGTCCGTCGCTTTAACCATTACACCCTGAACAGATTGAGATTAAATAACATTAACATACTGAATAGAAAGAATTCTAAAAAATCAAAAACCTGTTCTTAGTATTTGAGAAGTTTAATTTTAAGCTTGTTTATTAGTAAGTTTTAATTTTAGTTCAAAAGAAAATATGCTGGACTGCGACAACGTAGAAAGCGAGTTCGAACTTCAGTCGTGCTATTACGTTCACTTTCGAACTAATACCCTGGGGAAAAAGTATGAACCCTCTTATTCCTCCTTGTTATGGGTTAAATAATACCGCCGCTATTCTTCTACACGGATGACTTTGGCATTAGATAACCCATAAAGGTTGATATGCCATTAAGTGAAGAAACCAATCAACCAAAAATAAGTTGCAACTCTTATAAATGACTTACTAAGATTTACTGTCAGGTTGCCGAGAATATCCGCTATTCTAAAGAGTCGCCTATCTAAGTCTAAACAAATTCATTGCTGCTTCATTTGAAACCGGCACATTTAGAGGGATTTGACCAGAAGCGCATTTATGTAAATTTCTTTTTAGTTAAAAAGTTCCATGGTTCGAGAGTTTGATAATCGATATTACATAATAATATGTAATATCGATTACTAAACTCTCGAACATATACATAATATCTGTTTTTATTGCATTGAGTTCCAGAAGAAATAATAAAATCTTGGCGTGCTTGTCTTAAAAAATTAACATTTTATAAAAAAAAAAAAAAATCTATCGTATACAATTAAACCTGTCTTGAAATAATAAAATTCTGATATTTTTGATTTAGAAGAAAATTATTTTTTTATCAAAACAATTGTGGGAGTACATTTATCTATGGATGAGGCTATAGCGAATAAAGCTTTCATTGTATTGCCCAAGAAATGATAAAATTCTAGTATCTTCTTTTCAGTAGAAAACTAACTTTTTATTAAAAAAAAAATTATGTGTTTAATGAGCTATACTGTATAAAAAAAAAATTGTCCCATGACGTAAGCACATTTTTCTTTTACGTTGAGGTTTATCCAATTTTGCATACGGCATCCATTCTATGATCGGGATGACTTTAACGACATGTCAAAAAAAAAAAAAGAAAAAAAAAAGAAAAAAAGTAATACACATAGAAAATAAACCTCTAGTCGAAGAAGAAACGTTGTCTTTGAAGAGAAGATTTACGACATTTGATTAATCAAAAGTGATCTATTTTTCATTATTTGGATTAAAGGATTCCAAGTATTTAATCAAATGAGTCGAGAGGAGTTTGCCTTTTATGCATGCTGACCTACATTAGACGCAAGCTCTCATCAGTCGATCGAGAAAGTTTTCACAATAACGAAACAAAGACCGTGAAATGAGAGAGAGAGAAAATTACAGAAGCAGTTTACCTTTGTTCACTTTAATCATCGATCACTTTGACGCTGTAAACTTTCAACACAGACAATACAACTTCATAAACTGCTGAATTAATTAAACTTGTGTAGTTTTTCATAACGTTTGGAGCCATTGCTTTCCTCTTTTTTCCCCCTAATCCACGAAACGTAAAATATCAATAGCCCCTTTTTACTAATTTGTTTACTTTCATGAAAATGGGTTCAAGTGTTTATGTGTGCGAATAAACATTTATATACGTATTCACATCATGTTTTTTTCTCTTTCAGATTGATTTGTTTGTGAAATAAAATCATATATTTTTCATCTGGCAACATACCTTTAGTGAAAAAACGTCCATTTAATTTTTCTTTTATCATTTCAAAAAAATTGTGTATAGGCGACGGAAAAAAAGCGTTTGTAAAACATGATTTAGAAACTTATCACAAATATGAAAGATTTCAAAATTTCAGTATACATAATAAACATAGAAAGATTATTAAATCTAGCATTATTCTAATTATAGAACTATCAAACCAATACCAGGTTTTTTTAAACATTTCTCCTTATTTAGTCAAATTAGTGCTTAAAAGTTATAAGATCTCTTATTTAAATTAGTTAAATTTCCTTAATTATTAATAACCACTTTTAATGTTTTTCAGTAATACTTCAAATAAGAATTCTTCCTAAATAACGAAAAGCTACAATCAATAAATAAATAAAATTTATAAAGTTTCCAAAAATTCTTGAAATCCATTGCCAATACGTTAAGCTGTGAAATAAATTCCTATCAATAATCACATTTCGTAGATTTGAAAGAAACTTCAACTAACGGTAACAGAATACTAAGACTTTTTTCAATTTTCATTTCATTTTTAAAATTGATAAAAATTCAGAAGATAAATCATCACATCTTAACATTGCCCTGATGATGGTTTCATGTTAAAAAAAAAAAAAAAAAAAAAAAAAAAAAAACCGAAAAATTTAACGTTGGCAAAAAATTCAACTCTAAATTTATCCTTTGAATAGGCTGTTTTTACATATTTGCATATTTTGTAAATATGCATTTTCTTCCATTGTCTCTGATCCCCACACTATATATGTATATGTTTTGATAGCATAAAATTCCATTAGAAATAAATGGAAATTACAAAAGGGCGCTGCGTACTGCTCTGAATAAATCTTGAAAGTATCACCCAACAAAATAGCAATTGTACAGCTTCTTACCTCCCATCTTGCAAATCGAACAAGAAAGGTTAGTATGATATGCTGAAGAAGTAAGGACGAACTAAGCGATGTTGCTCAATGGACTTCACCTGATGTACACGCTAGGGTTGTTCGACCAGAAAAAAATTAATCATCAGTTGTGTGCGGACACAAGGTACCGTCTAGATAACTTACCAAGTGGGATGGCCGATTGAATGGATGATGTGTGTGTGAGAGAGAGAGAGAGAGAGAGAGAGAGAGAGAGAGAGAGAGAGAGAGAGAGAGAGAGAGAGAGAGAGAGAGAGAGAGAGAGAGAGAGAGAGAGAGAGAGAGAGAGAGAGAGAGAGAGAGAGTCAAAGGGACCCGTGTAGTCGGCACACATTGATACTGATGATGGTATTTGATTTTAAGAACTTTTTATTAAAAGAATTGCATATATAATCGAATATAGATTATGTCAGCTTCATGTCAAAAAGTTTCAACCATTAGAAAAAAAAAATGCAATCTTCAGATAAATCATGCAATTAGAATGGACGAAGAAAAATATTCCTCGCATAATGCAAAAAATGGCTGCTTAACGAAGAAACGGAAGTAGGAAGCGGGAGGACTTGAACACTACCGTCCACCCCCAAAAGCCCAAACACACAAACAAACAAAAACAGATCTGCTATGAAATCTGTTTTTAATAGTTTCTCACGGCACTATATCTCTACCGTATTATGGGAGGATTTACGAAAGATTTTAAAAATTCAGACAATGCAGACTTTCTTTTCTTCAAATGCAGAAAATTAGTACAGTTAGCAGATTTTGCTCTATATTATAACTAATTTTTTACTAATTTGTACTCATGGAATTTGTGTGTGTGAGTGAGAGAGATAATCAGGTATCTGTGTTAGCGTAAGTCAAAACTATCAAAAAGGACACCTCATATCGAGATTTTTATTAGAGTAAAGAAAAAGGAAATAGTATCAGATTACACACTTTGAATGGAAAAAAACAAAACAAAACAAAACAAAAAACAAAAACGACCAGATAAACCAATGGTTTCGCGTTATAACAACGATCTAAGAGGGTATCGATGCTTTCATTTCGAAAAAAAGATGAGAATTCTAATTAGAATATTATATTTATCAATATCAACAATCCTGATTACAAATGACGTTAAGCATGAACATAGACCCTAGGAATTCATTTGAAAACGAATCTTACATTTTATTTTAGGATTGTTATATTTGGTACGCTCAAGAATTCTTGTACAGAAAACTCAATTCTAACTGAATTTAGTATCGTTTTAGGTTTACCATTACGGGAAGCATTGTAATTCTAATTTAAGTTCAAATTTTACCGGGTGTTTCACAATTGTTCAACCAAAGCAGCAGCCTTTCTCGTCCTTCTCTTTTTCCTTCAGATCATGGTAAAAAAAAAAGGGGTGTCCTCGTGGTGTAATGGTTCAAGCACTGGACTGCGGAATCGTAGTAAGCGAGATCGAACTCCAGTAGCACCATTACGTTCCTTGATTTGTACCCAATCATTTTGCTTCAAAAATTGTATATCACCACACACACAATATATATATATATATATATATATATATATATATATATATACACATATATATATATGAGGTTTATTGTTCTTACTAGTTCCCTTAGTGAGTTAGTAGAGGACCAAATGTTGCTGTGTTATATAGACTGTCTGATGAATGCAAAATGTATGAAACCCAGTGTCACAGACACTACCACGTAATATATATATATATATATATATATATATATATATATAAAATGTAGGGAGAGATAGGTATATCAGGGAAGGAGAGAACCAAAAAGACAAATATAAAAGCAGAAAAATGTTCACTGAATTTGCAACGGATTATGGTGCTTTTAAATTTATTTTTGTATGATGTAACAGAATCCAAATCCTCAACGCTCAGTTAAAACACGAAAAAAATCTTTTTAAAGTTTCCCTTTTTATATCTACTAATTCATTCATTGCTTCATTTGCATCAAATCGATCAATCATTTTATGTAATCACCTTACCAGCGAGCATATGACGTTGAGATGTGCTGTGATGTGCGCATGCGCACTTTTTTCCCTGCTCTTTAGATTATAATAGAAGTAGTCATAGTAGAAATAGAAGTAGGCTGACGAGATGAAGAAAGTGACTGTTGTCTTGTGTGATGTCAGCATTTCCCTGAACGCTAACGCGGCTCGATGGTTGTTCGTACGAATATCTGTTTATTTATTTATCTCCTCAATCTTAGCAAATTACATTAAGAGTAATTATTTTCACGAGTTCCTTCCTTAAGGCTTGTTCAATTCTATCTAAAGATTCTCTTTTGTCGCTTCATTCTGGGTGCGTTCGTCTCTCAATCTTCTCTATTTCTCCATTCACCTGTGCAACTCTTGTACCACAACATATTGCAGTGACCAACTTAATTCCTACGTTTTTACTCATTTTTCTGACTCATGAACATAAAAAAATACTTTTAAGTAATTAGTAAAACTTACAAAGTCAATAAAATAAACGCAGTTTGCAAACTTGGTTCCGATAGTTAAGTGACATGGATTAAATATATTATATAAAAAACAGTCTTAAGATCAGTGTTGCAAAATGGATACAGACTGAAGTTGTATTAAACACGACAGAAGGAAGAAAATTAAAAATAAAATAAAATGAAAAAATAATCAATTAACGCTATTTAAAAATCTGCTTTTGAAACAAAATTTTGTCTTTGATTTGCTAGAGGCTTAGAATTTTTAGTTTATAAATTAATTTTTTTGTTTCTTTTTCAAAATATTTTTTATCATTTGTTTTATTTTCATTGAAGTTAAATCTATTAACTCGAATTGAATAAATAAAATTCTAAGAAATATAAGTTGAATATAAAGTTTACTGATGTGGATAAATTAAAAAAAAAGTCTTTTGACAATATGCATAAAAACTTCCTTTATAAATCCAAAGATAATAACTTAAAAATATCATTTTCCGAAATACAAAAAAATTCTCAGTTGTTTAAAAATTTGAACTCATCAACCTGATTCTTTGAGCTGAGCGCTATTTTACTATAGATTGTAGGCACGGTATTTAGATTAATTTTAACAGTATTTCAACCTCTCTGGGGTTATTTTATGTCAATAGATTTTGGAATTGCTTTCATTGTACGTTTAAATTGTCATTTTTTGTGTTGTTGTTTCTTCAGGTTTTTTTCTATACACTGTCCTATCCAATAGGAATAATTTTTTAAACAGTTTTATTTGATCCATAAATAGAATCTTAACAAGTATTACCACTTTAGCATAACCAGATACGGCCATGTGCGAAATGGACATCGAATGTTGGTAACATATATACATAGAACATAGGAATTCCGAAATTCGAAAACACATAACGACTTCTTTGTTCAGGTAAGAAACCTTGTATAATCTTTGAGTTAAAGGTTTCGACATAAGGAGAGAGACACAATCTTTTTATACTGTCTTTATCATCTGGCCCCTATCTCGTGCGGCGCCCATAGCGCACAAATTCGCCTGGCTTCGGCGAGCCAGCGAAAGTCGAACGTCTCGTCCGGCGTCTAGTTTCAACTCTCTTCACTTTCTTCGAAATCCCTAAAATCCTCCACGCGCGTCCGGTGCGTGACGTCATTTGCACTGTCACCCTGTTTCTCATCTCAGGCTATTGTGACATCTGGTGAATTTCAAAAATGTAATCTGGACGTGAGGACACTTTAGAAGAACGATATGCAATAGAATTCTGTTTTAAACTTGGAAAAAATGCTACAGAAACGTATGGAATGCTTCAGACTGCTTTCGGACCATCTTGCATGAATCGAGCATCAGTTTTTGAGTGGCATAAGAGATTCAAGGAAGGCAGAGAGTCTGTAAGGGATGATGAGAGGTGTCGGAGGAGTGAGGAAGTCAATAGACCAGAATTGATTGGCCAAATAAAGAATTTCATGGATAAGGGCCGTCGTGTGTCTATAGAGACAATAAGTGCACTGTTTGGTGTCACACAATTGACAGCAGGGAGATAGTCGAGCTGATCAATTTATATCCCGCAGTTCTTGATGCTCTGGTGACCAGCAATGAAAGCTGGATCTACTGTTATGACCCAGAGACCAAGAGGCAGAGTTCCCAGTGAAAGCATGCTGGCTCTCCCAGACCCAAGAAGGCCAGACAGAGCAAATACATCCACAAACCTTGCTTCCTGGGACTTTTGGTTATTACCTAAGCTCGAGGAAAAACTTAGAGGTTGTCGTTATGAGACAATTGAGGAAATAAAAGAGGCTGTGACGAAGGTCATTGACATGCTCACACAAGAGGACTTCCATGAGGCCTTCCAGAAGTTGTTGGGTTGGAACGATACAACAAGTGAATTGCAGCCGGAGGAGATTTCTTTGAAGGGGACAAGAGTTTCATGTGTGTACTATCAATAAAAGTGCTCATATGAAAAAAGTCTGGAAACTTTTTGAACAACCCTCGTACTTTGGCAAAATATTCATGTTTTTACCGTCGCGATGAGTGAACCCACCAGCTCGTTTTGCACTCTTGGATGGTTTTAAGACATGTAAACCCTTGTTGGGTCATTTAATGATGACACCATGTAATTTCTTGCATAAAAGACTTGTTTCAAGTATGTATTTATCCAATCCCTCCGCACGTGTAGAACGCGACACAAGGTCAATTTTTAAGTGGAATTCAACAGGTGTGAATTCAGAGTTTTCCTTTTTCTAGACCGGTTGTCATACCCTGGTTAAAGAGTTTAGTCTGCCCAACTATCTATCCATAGCTGGAGAAAGAACAGTTGGATATCTACCATTCCCCAAAAGTATTAGCGCTATATGAAATACTAAGAGTTTCGTCCGGGATTTGAACTCGCGTCGCTGTGAGCATTTTCTCCGACGGTAACCGTTACACCCAGAGGGTTTCCAGCGGGGTTTCAAGTAAATAATGAAAATCATTTGTATACAATAAGTTCTTGTAAGTATTCTTAATATAAATAATTTGTGTACAATTATATGGTTTCATGTATTATAATCATAATTTGTACGTCGTTATACAGATTAATGAACCCAATACAAATTATTTTCAAACAGATCTATTTGACCCATATAGAGAGCCCTAACAGGTATTACCACTCCAAGTCAAAGTGAATTGGGGAGTAATAACTACGAATGATACTCCCAAGAGCTTCAGAAGCTTCGGGAAACTCACCACCGGATACAATTTGATGTCTTATCGAGAACACCATTTTTTGTGGCGATCTTACCCCTCAGCAGTTCACTTGCTTTCTAGGTTAAGCGAAGCCACATAACATCAACTATATTATTGTGTTTAAAAATGTCTCAATTAACTTTCTGATCTATCAAACGTACGCATGCCCTTTTTTTGGTAAAATTTTCCTTGCGTACAGTAAATTGCGGCATATAAGTAGACTGCAATATTTCAGCACAAAATTATGAGTTAGACCTATATTTACTGTATAAATCGACCCAAACAATCAGTTAGCTACTTGTAGAATCAAAGTTTTTATTGTAACTAAAAGAACCTCTAAGTAACCATTATTTGAAATGTTGTACCATATAAGTAGGAGGTGCCCGTGGTGTAGTCGTTATCGCCGTAGGAAATGAACACGGCGATACGAGTTCAAATCCTGGACGAGACTGATTGCATTTCACATAGCACTAATACCCTTGGGAAAGGTATGAATCCAATTATTCTCCCTCCAGCTATGGGTAAATAGTAGGACAGACTAGGTTCTTCAGCCTTGGTTAGGCAACTAGTCTAGGAGAAGGAAAACTCTGAATTAAAACCTGTTAAACTCCGCTTAAAAATTGACCTTGTGTCATATCCTGCCCGAGCGGAGGGGTTGGGTAATAGTACCATATAAGTACAATTATAATCCCAATGTGTATATATATTCAATAATCTACCCTTATGTCTCATTAACCGTTCATTATTCTTGTAGTGTAAGGCATACATTATTTTTCTTTGAAATCAGATTTACATCAGCCATATATGAAAAATACAAATCTTACATATTAGAGCTTATATTCAAATTAATTCACAATCTACTGCGCTATCATGAAATTGCACTGATAAACAATGTACCTGACTTGTCTGACAGGTTGCGGGGTGCTATGATGTACTGGTTAATGTTTACTGTCAGTCGCATCAGCTTTTGGAAACGGCGTGTGATATAGCATTAATATAATACTTTATTTGTATTACAATTTTATTTTTTATATTAATCTCTGTGTTAATTTGTTAAACATGTTCACCGAAGAGGAGTTTAAGTCAAAAATGTTTGTCAGTCAGCTAGAGTTACGTTAAGTGGTGTATATCGATTGGTAGAAGTAGTGTTCCACTAGTAAACCACCCATTGACTTAGTGGTAGAGTATTCGTCAATGGCTCGGTAGACTGAGGTTCAATCTCAGGTCGAGTCATACCAAAGACTCAAAAAAAAAATGGTACTTGATACCTCCTTGTTTATCACTCAGCATTATAAGGTACGTTTCAAGGGTAAAGAGGAGCAATCCAGGGAAAGGAGTTGCGCCCTCTCCAACACCTCGATGTAGTAGCTATTGAAAAAGGAGCCTTCGAGTAGCCCTCGACTACGGTCGCCAACTTTACTTTTACTTACTTAGTAAACCACACCATGGTAGAAGTTTGGATTTTAACCCTGTCGTTCACCCTTAGATTTATTTTTAGGCTTAAAGGGTCGAATTGTACGCTGCAATTTATGGAAGATAATTTACTTTTCGCAAAACAAAGTATGTGTCAATTTCTTTCCTTTCCTTTCTTTCTTATCAAATGTTATTGTTGTACGACATACATTTTTGCGTTATTCTGCCTATATGATGTCTTCCATCCATTGTTCCTTTTATTAACGTCGCTTATGTTTAAGAACAAAAAAAAAGTAAAAGGAGATTCAATTTACCCCCACATCGAAGATAAAATAACTAAAGGCTATAATAATGTTTCCTTACACTTCCTCCACTCCTGGCTCCAAAACTGGCCACCACTGACCATATTACTCATTCTCAAGAGACGTTCACTTTACAGACTTATCTCAAATACTAATTGCTTTTACATAGATGTGTTTTCTTCGTTTTTTCCTTAATATTGGCTAAGTGAATTTAATGTTGTCTTTTTTAACAATAAAAATACTGTTATTTACACGTCCTTATAAATCAAACAAGTACCTAAATATATGCACTTATCCATACCTTTGCTATGGGTAGGATGTGACACAAGGTGAATTTTTAAGCTGATTACAGTTGGTTTGAATTCAGTGTCTTCATTCTCTTCAATTGGTTGGCAAACCCAGACTAAAGCCCTCAGTCCACCTTTCAAAACCAAAGATGCCAGGATTTTATCATTTCGAGTAGAATTTTACATAATCCAAAAGATTTTCGTCAGGTATAATACGCATTCTAGAATAGCATTTTGTAAAGCATCATCATAGCGATAACAATTTCCTAGAGGAGATTATATGGTTGTAGTAATTGCTCCATCTTTTCTCTGTGCATGAAATAAAATGCCTTGGAGAAATCTACGAAAAATAGCGTTGCTTTGAGATTTTTTTTTGCTCGTACTCTTTCGATGACTCGATGGTTAATCAGAATCAGTGACGTTGTGGAATGATTTCCCCGAAAGGCGTTCAGATTTTTTCTAAGAATTTTCTCAACTTCAGGTCCGATAGAATTGAGAAGCAAGGCATTACAAAACTTAGCAGCTATTGCAATAAGAGTTATGCCTCCGAGCTGCTTTGAAAAAATCCTAGAAGCACCACCAGACAAAAAAGCAGCTGTACGGCTATGTATTTCCTATCTTACAAACCATCCGAATAAGACGAGCAAGACACACAAGGCCCTACTTGAGAAAGTAAAGATGAACTCAACAGTGTTGGTTGACCAGTAAAAACCAACTTACTTCAGCTCTGTTCAAACTCTAGAGGAATTGCCAAAAGGGATGAACGTTAGGAATAGATGAGAGAGACAGACAGACAGACAGACCGAGACAGAGAGAAGGAACTACGTATTATCAGCATAATTAATGATGATTTTACATCCAATATGTGATTATTACATTTAAAAGACTTGGTCATCATGAATCATTTGAAAAATGATTGCATTTACGTTTTTTTTTATTCATTTAGAAGGTAGCATTCAATAAGATGTGACAATATTCGAAATATATATATATATATTGAAATAAAAAAAATAAGTAATAGATGCGGGACTAATATCAGTATAAACATTTATCTCCTATGAGAATTTATAAAGATTGCCGTGAGCATGAGTGTAGACCAACAATACTATTACTAAATTACCAATTAGACTGAATTTTTTCTCTAAATTTCATAATTTTAGAGCTATAACACAAATAAACATCTCGCTAGAATGTGCCAATTAAAAAAAAAATTAACAAAATAAAAAACAAAAAATCGAATAGTTATATCCATCTAAATGTGCGGACACAAGATGTAGCCAAGAAGACCTGCCAGGAGCGTTGGATGATAGGTATGGATGGAGAGAGAGAGGGAGGAACTCAGTGCTACCAGAGCGACTTGATGATAACGAGTCTTGTTTTTCAAACATTTGTAGAATGGCAGATTTTATAAGCATGTGAATGTATGCACTGGCTGCTATCAACTTTCAGATTTTAAATAATGAGTGAACAAACGCGAAGCTTATAACATTTAATTTAAATGGCGGGAAGTAGAGGTTCAATTTTTAAATGTGACCTTGAAGATGAGGAGGAGAGCAAAGAAAAGGTAAGTAGGCGGTAAAATCATGAGCATCTATGGTTAAGAGGCGGCCACGAAATATGTTCAATAATTCAGCTTTAACAGAAATGTCTCCAGCTGGAATAATTGAAATGTCTATAAACGCAAATAGAAAAGGAAGTACGTGCACAACAACACTTATATGGGCGCTGGCAAGCGTGTTAATGCACGATAGATTCGTACGAGCATGTTTATAGCTTTTCACCAGGGGTCCGGGAGACCGTGGTTCAATCCCAGGTGGATTCTTACCAAAAACTCAAAAATGGTACTTGATACCCCTTGTTTGACGCTCAGCATTATAATGTACAGATCAAGGGTAAATGGAACAATCCAGCGAAAGGAGTGGCACCCTCACATCTTGGTGTAGTAGCGATCGAAAAGGGAGCCTTCAGGTCACCCACGACTATGGTCGGCCGGCTTACTTTACTTATATGTTTATTCTTGAGAAATGATGGATATAATGAGATGATCTGGAAATGGCTACGCTTGGGAAACTTAAAGAGAGAAACTAAATATCTATTATTAGCAGCACCAAATAATGCCATAAGGACAATAGATGTCAAAGCAAAAATTAATAATACACAGGAAAATAAGAAGTGTTGGTTGTGTGGAGATAAAAAAATAGTTAATCCCATAACTAAAGAGTACAGACAACTAGCATAAAAGAAATACAAGAGCAGTCACAACTGGGTGGGAAAAAGTGATCTACTGAGCGTTAGGCTAGAGACTGCATTTTAACAATATTAATAAATAGTATATGATCGGTCCATTGGTCTAGTGAGTAGAGTGTTCGCTAAAGGCCCAGGAGACCGGGGTTTAATCCCGGGTCACGTCATACCAAAGACTTAAAAAATGGTACTTGATGCCTCCTTGCTTAACACTCAGCATTATAAGGTATATATCAAGGGTAAAGTGGAGAAATTCAGAGAAAGGAGTAGCGCCCTTCTCTATACCTAAGTGTAGTAGCTATTGAAAAGGTATTATTCGGGTCCCCCTCGACGACAGTTGCCAACTTTACTTTATATGCACGAACCTGAATCTCTCCTTGACAATAAAACATATATTCTCGGAGACATTGAGATATAAACAGATGACCCAATCCGGATAAGAAAATCCGACCTTGTGTTAATCTATAAGAAAAAAACATCAGTAGATTTTACCGATCCAACAGTTCACACAAAGTAAAGCAAAGCGAAAAATTGAAAAAATACCAGGATCTTGCCAGAGAGTAGAAAAAGTTGGAGCACATGAAGGTGACGGTGCAACCCACCACAGTTGCTCATGAAACAGTTATCAAAAACTTGTAAAAGAGATTGGAAGAACTGGAGATCTGACAAAGAATTGAGACTGAATGGTCAAAATGTTCTAAGCCATTAACCACTCGGAGTCATCTCCCAAAATGGCTGCTAGGGTCATCATAATGATAATCTGGAATGGCCTAACATCCAGATTGGTGGGGTTAGATGTTATTTCCGATTGAAGCAATGGAGTTCTACGGAACTGACACAGTTTTTTTTTTGTGTGTGTTGTTTAAATATTTCAAAAGCCTTTTTGTAAAGGCATTCGATATTTTCTTTTGAGAGATGTAAGTAGTTTCTGCCTTCCTATGAAAGACGTTTTCATGGCCGACTTGAATTATTAACATATGAATAAACATGGGGACAAAACTTAACAACGTGTTTGTTTGTTCTTTCATCAGTGTGATCAAATGACAACATCACCGTTTCTTTATTGCATTCAAACAATTCAGTTTAGCAGGAGTACATTTTTTTGTTTACACACAGTTAAATGTCAAGACAGTTCTATTTCAAACAAAATAGTTTAGTTCTATTTGACCCATTGATAAGACCCTTTCAAGAGCTACCACTCCGGGCCAGAGGGGACCCTGGAGCGATGGCAGTGAAAGGGTACTCCGAATTCCCCAAAGTTCTAGCATTACTTGAGCCTCACTATCAGATTGTTTCGTATCATATTCAGGACACTCATAGGGGGTGTCCTACCCCTCTTCAGAAATGCTGTCAGTGTATTCTACAGCCCCAGCCGACTTGGCCACTTCCTAGTTCGAATCGGGGTATTATCTATGAAGCAAACAGAGAAGAACTTTGAACATACAACGTGATGATTTTTTTTGCATTCATTTCTTGAGCTCAACGGGGTGTGACGTACCTCTTCATTACCATTATTCCCAGCTTCATTCTAACACAGAGCCATACCTATTTGAAGAACAGCAGTGATTCTATTTAATCAACTGCTGGGGGGATAAAGAGAGTCAATACCTTTCCCTAGAGTACTAGTCTGAAAGTGAATGTAATAGCGCGACTGAAGTTTGAACTAGTTTAGATCATTAAGGCATGCCAGCAGCACGGATTTTTTGCCATCCATTCTTACGAATCATTGTTCTCGGTAAGTCCTCTTGAGGTACCTATAGAGCTGATGTAAGTTTTTGCTGGTCAGCCAACATTGGCGGGTCCATGTGTAGAAGTCCATATAAGAACGTCGCTTATGTATTCGTCTTTGATTCTCCAGCAGTACCCAGCATGTCTTGAAAGTCTTACTGGGGGGGGGTGAGATAGGAAGGAAGTGGCCACACAGTTCTTGTTTTCTAGGGTGTTACTTCCAAGATATATGAAAAACAGTCTGCAGCATCCTTCAGTGGTTCTCATCTAGTTTTTTTCTTCAAGCGTTTTGTTAGAATCCAAGAGGTGCAACCATTCAGTAGTACTGAAACGGTTACACCTTGAAAGAATTCCCATTTTTATTATGCCAGATTAAATTTTTATATGGTCAATAGCTATCCACCCACTACCTAAGCGTATGCTTAAATCACTTTCAGTCAATGCTGTTGGGATATACTCAATGATAAAATAATTTCATTTTCATAAATTTTCGTTAATGTAATTTAACGAGATGGCACAATCTTGTTAAAAATACATGAAGTATGTTCACGAAGAGACCAATGCCTTATTGTTTGATAGGCTGTTAATCAAATCCAAACTAACAAAACGAACACAAACTTGGTTAATTTTCTCCTCTAAGAGACTAGTGACAATAAGTTTGTCCCCGCCCCACAATAAATATTGTCTTTTGTTAAAAGACTGATTAGATCCAACAAATATCTGTTACATAACGTTCTAAAACACTCCAACATGAAAATTGCGCAACAAAAAATAAGACAATACCTATATTTATTTTTCATGTCGGTGATAGGGAAAAATGACGCGGAAAAAATGGCTCAAATCGACAGTTTGTCTTATACAAAATGACTCAGAATTTTTTGACAGTTTTATCTAGATTTACTTCATAGTTAGCTTTGTCAACGACTCACTCACCTGAGTATCACGACCCGAAAGAAAAAA
>CAUZXS010002853.1:0-7500 GCA_963585895.1 Sepioteuthis lessoniana
GGGTAAAGTGGAACAATCCAGGGAAGGATTGTGCCCTCCCCTACATCTTGGTTTAGTAGCTATCGAAAAGGGAGACTTCGGGTCACCCTCAATTAAGGTCCAATCTTATTTACTTAAATGTAAAAATTAATATATTAAATGTTATATTAACAATATTATAGATTAGATATATAATAATGTGATGAGTTAAGTCATGTGGTGTCATGTTTATTTTTGTTGTAAATGAACTTGTTTCTCCAAGTTTAAATATTGGATAGGGTGGTTTGTATTTCATTCAAATGCCCTTGGGAAATGCATGGATCATTCTGTCTGCCTTTCTATGGATGAATAATATAGCAGACCAAGCTCTGCAGCCTTGTAAGGCAACCAAATCTAAAGAAGGAAAACTTTGAATTCAAAGCTGAACTCTGTTCAGAAATTGACCTTTTGTTGTATTCTGTCCATGGCAAAGTAATATAAGAATACACACACACACACACACACACACTTACACCAAAGCAAACGGCCCAGTTGTTTGGGACTGTAGAATGTACCAACTACATTAGATTCCCTTCAACAAGTGTTCTGGATATGACACTTAACTATCTGATAATGAGGCTCTAGTCCTGGAGATTTGAGAAACGTGGAGTACCCTTTCATTGCCATTACTCCCAGGTCCACTCTGAGCTGGAGTGGTAGTACCTGGTAGTGTCCCATCTATGGATCAAATAGAACTAGTATCCTAGGTATGGCACTAAACTGCGTTTGATGGTGAAGCTTCAGTTGTCCTGGATCTTTGGGGAATGTGGAGTACCCTTTCATTGCCATTACTCCCAGGTTCACTCTAACATGTAGTGGTGGTGTGGTACATGTTAGGATCCTATACATAGGTCAAATAAAACTATTTAATCATTTGCTATTCTTGAAACCATTTAACTATGTGCAAACAAGTGACTAATATCAAATTGAATTATTAGTATTACCTAGTAACATGTAGAACCATTTAACTGTGTAAACAAATGAATATTGTTGAACGCAATTATTAGTGTTAAATAGCTATACTTGAAACATTTAACTATTATAATATATTCAATGATATATTGATTATATTATGATGAATAAAATATAATAGTATATTTAATAATATATCAACTATAAATATAATATATTGTTTATATAAATATAAAAATGAAATATCATAATATATTAAATAATGTGCAAACAAATGATTATTAATGAATTAGATAGGAATACTTGATAGATAAAATTCGTAATGTTAAAAAGCAATATGTGAAACCATTTAATTGTGTGCAAACAAATGAGCTCTGGCTTGTTTAAAAATAATGTTACCTCCAAACTATTTGATTACTAATCATATAGATAATATATATCAGCAAGATTTGACATTAAATAACCCACAAGGGTTGATATGCCATAAAATCTAACCAAAACAAACAGAAGCAAATAAGAGAATGTAAAAATTTACACTAAAATAATCAAACAAAATGTTTTCCAAATTTAATGTTTTTGTTTTCCTTTTCTTACAATTGGTGTGCAGGGTTCGATTCTCACCTCTGGTTGTAACTTCATCATGTCTTGAAAAAGCCCTAAAAGCAGACTTGGAAGAAACTGTGAAGACTTTAGGAGGGAAAGTTGTGGCTGAGTGGGGACCAAGTTGCACTTATCTTGTCATGCAGAATTTGTCCATCACTGTGAAGGTAAGTATTTACTTACAAGTACACCTCTACTTTCTTTGAAACTAAGCTTTTTAACATCAGCCTTGAATGATTTTGTCCAACCAACTGAGGTCAAATAAAAATAAGAATTTATTATATATATATTACACTTCATGGCAAATCTTGTCATGATTCATAAACTTTCATCACAATTAGAAAAATAGAATGGTCTGTAGGCCATTTGAGGTGGATGTTGCAGTGAGCAATCATGTGACAAGGAATCAAGCCTTTTTTGACCAATCAGAAGGCACTGCAGACTGAAGCTGTGTATACTTTCTTAGTCCCATTAAAAACCTATGAATAACACTCCGTGTTCCTCAAGGAGCAGTTCTCACTCTTGTAGCTCCTATGTCTTTTATCCAGACTGTAGTTCCCTTGTTAACCACAATACAAATAACACTCAAAACATATCCTTTTGGGCCTAAACCACCTTACCTCAAATACACACAAAGGATATCCCAGAAACAAGATATCCATGAACTTATTAATAACTCAACACCATAAAACAGACATTCAATAACTTAGCCCTCTGAACGTATATAAAGAAAAGTAACCCTCTTGTATATTTCTGTATATAAATTTCACCCCTTTTATTGATTCTACTGTTGTTACTTACAATTTCTTTAGTTCCTGCTATTCAGTAGTCTGACATTCCTGACCATCAAGTTATCTTGCCTAATCAGCTGGGGCTGTAGAATACACTGATTGCATCTCTGCAGAGGGGTAAGATCTCCTCAACGGGTGTCTTGGATTTGACACTAAACAATCTGATGGTGAGGTTCCAGTAATGCTGCTGGAGCTTTGGGGAATGTGGGGTACCTCTTCATTGCCATTGCTCCCAGGTCCACTATGGCCTGGAGTGGTAACACCTAATAGGGTCCTACCTATGGGTCAAATAGAACTAAACTGTGTACTTTTTTACATTAAAACTGTACTTATGCTAAACTGAAATGTTTGAAATAGAACTGTTTTGACAAAAACTATACTTAAACTAACCTGAATTGTTTGAAATAGAAATGTTTTTAACAATTAAACTGTGTACTTATGTTAAACTGAATTGTTTGAAATACCACTGTTTATATGTATAAAAATGGATTTGGCATTAAATAACCCACAATATGCCATAATTCCCAAACAAACCAAACCATCAATCTAGGAACTCAACACCATAGAATGGGGATTCAACAACTTAACCTTATTGTAAGTCCTCTGAATTGATATAAGGAAAGAAAACCCTCTTGTAGATTTCTGTATAACATTTCTACCCCATTTGTTTATTCTGTTGTTGTTTCTTATCATTTCTTGCAACTCCTCCTATCAAGCACAAGTACAAAATCCTGGTCAGCAAGTTACCTCTTTCACACTCTTTCCTTCTTTCATCCCCATATATGAATATATTATATATATATATAAGTAAAGTTGGTGACCATAGTCAAGGGCAACCCGAAGGCTCCTTTTCAATAGCTACTACACAGGTGTAGTAGAGCTTGCTACTCCTTTCTCTAGATTGCTTCACTTTGCCCTTAATATGTATCTTATAATGCTAAGTGTTAAGCAAGGAAGTATCAAGTACCATTTTTTTTAGTCTTTGGTATGACTCAACCTGGAATTGAACCCTGATTACCCAAGCTGTTGGTGAACACTCTATCCACTAGACCAATTTGTAATATATATTACAAATCCCATCTTATTATATATAGGATTTCTTTTAATATGTTTGAGAATAAAATAATGAATATAAAAAATCCATAACACCAACTAATTATTTATTAAACCTGGTTTTTTAAAATATTATTCACAACACATGCTAAGTAAACCTTTGTTTCTAAATGCTGTACTGGAAGACTTACTGGGAGCTATGGGTGATAGGGAAAGATAGAGAGAGATAAAGAGAGAGAGAGAAGGATCCATGCAGTCAGTGCAATTTGATGCTGATGAGGCTATATAATACATATTCCAGGACTTTGAATGCATTAGTTACATGGATATGCCTGGTGTTCATGCCAAGTGGGTGTTATTAATTTGAATCACTTGGTCCCAGGGGTGGTCCTCACTAGGCAATACCTGCTTTGCAAGGCTGAGCTCATAAGATGCCTTAGTATGGGGAATGTCAAGCCTTTTTTTAAATAGCCATGCCTGTGTCTCAATTTGTGCATGGCTCCCCACAATAAAACAACCTTGTGTCATATATCAACTTGATGGGAAGTCAGTTAAATTCCATTAATAACATGGACTGTTTTTAGGCAAATCTAACTCAGCTAGACTTTAATAGAGTGATTGTTAATAAATAAAATGCTAATTAAGATTAGATAATAATTATTTGATAATCACTGAGAATGTAATGTAGTAATTTACAAAGCTCTTTGCTTCGATGTGGCACAAGGCCGAATGAATGGGGTGCCCAATGAAACTCGAACTCACTCGTGTAGGTTTGCTCGTCTAGCTTGCTAACCGTTACACCACCAGAGGTGCCCACTGAGAATGTAATGTAAATAAATAAGGGAATTGTAATGTTGGTGGGAATGTAGTTTTTGTTACAGACAGGCGCATAATCTCCATTATGATAAGATTTGTAAATTTTGTTATTACATTCTTTCAGCAAATTTTGGCACTCAATCTATGTTGTGCATTGAAAATCAAAAAATGGATTGTCTGTGGTCAGGAATTAATATTAGCATTATTAACAAAGATTATTATAAGTATAATGTAAATGCATTACTAATGGCTTTATTATCGAAATGCATTGAACATCAGGAAGAAATGGGTCGTTTGGGGTGAGAAATTAAAGTTAGCATTATTGACAAAGGCTATTATATGTATAATGTAAATTTATTGCTAATGATTTTACTATAGAAATGCATTGAACATCAGGAAGAAATGGGTTGTTTGGGGTGAGAAATTAAAGTTAGCATTATTGACAAAGGCTATTATATGTATAATGTAAATTTATTGCTAATGATTTTACTATAGAAATGCATTGAAAATCAGGAAGAAATGGGTTGTTGTAAGAAATTAATGTAAGTATTATTGACAAAGACTATTATATTTATGGTGTAAATTCATTGCCAATAATATTTGTAGTGAAATTGAAAGGCAGAATCCGCAGACTGCTGCCTTTGATGAACCAACTGAGGTTTGTCGTTCAAAGAGACGAGTGGCATGCTGTATATGCAAGCGGAACAGCCGACATTTATGTGAATCCAGCAACCATCCACACTTGGATAAAAACAGGTGGTGAGCCAAATGAACGAGAGAAATAAAATGTGACAACGAAGCTGTGTGAATTGAATTCCTTTCATAGCAACACTGAAAGAAAGAAACAAGAAGTGACAAGCAAAATGGTCTACCTCAAAGTCTAAAAATGGCGCGAATGTGTCTTGCGTGTAGAGTACCGGAAGTATAGAAAAACGGAAGCATGAGCGTCATTGGGAGTGCAGTTTGCAGGTCATGTGTCTCGTCTCTGGTGGGACAGGGTTTGCATCATATGCAAATTTCGGTCAGCCAGAACCGGTATAAAAGTAATCTCAGTATTGTTAGGACGCATTTTGTTGCTTCACAGCAGGATTGTGCAAACCAGTGTATTGACGCGGCAAGTGAGAAGAAGAATCAGAGCGACATGACCGGTGGCAAGCAGTTAAAAGGTTTCAAGTAAGACACAAAGAGAGAGACAGGACTGGTAAGGAGCAGTTAAAAGCTTTCAATTTTACTGTAGAAGTGTATTGAAAATCAGAAAGAAAACTTTTATGACTACCTGTTAATGTTACTTAAAAAGAACAAAAAACTATCATTGTTTAGTTTGGTACACAAGCCTCAGGTTGCTTATAACACCTGTTATTCTTAAATTATCACCCATCTAAATACTGAACAGGTTTATTGCTGCTTAACTTTAATGATCATGTGGGAACTAGTGCTTTCAGCATGATTTGACGGTAAGTCTAAATTCACTCATTTTATGCTCCTCTGTCACAGCCCTGTGCCAGACTAAGCTACTTATGTGTCAGGCATTTGTAGTATTGTATAGTATTACCAAAATAATGTTATCTATGGTAATTTTTTTCAGGTGATATGTGCTCTTGCTGCCCAGCGATCAATTGTCACTGTCAAGTATTTGAAAACGTTGATTGAATCTATAAGAAATTTAGATGTTCCAACTCCAGAAGAAAGCAGGTAAGAATTTGGTGGTTTAGTTTTTGTTTCATTTGGAAAAAAAAAAAGTAAGCAAGCAAAACTCTATATATGAACAACATAAAGACTATGAAGAAAAAAGTTTAATTATTCAGACAATCTTCAGAAAAGAAAAAACTAGTTTGATTGATTTTAATGGCATGTCAACCTGTTTGGTGTTATTTTATACTTAGTTTTGCGAATTGTGTTCACTGTATGCTTATATTTACATTTGTATTGCTGTTTCTTAAGCGTTTTTGTGTATTTTTGTATGATATCTGATATTCTCATCTAATATTAATAATTCATATGCAGTTAGTGGTTAGAGTGTTCTCCAATGGCCTGGGAGACCAGGGTTCAATCCCAGGTTGAGTCATACCAAAGACTCAAAAATCGGTACTTGATGCATGCTTGCTTCACACTCAACATTATAAGGTAGGGATCAAGGGTAAAGTGGAGCAATCCAGGGAAAGGAGTGTTAGGGAACACCTCAGTGTAGTTGCTAATGAAAAGGGAGCCTTTGGGTTGTCCTTGACTATGGTTGCTAACATTTTTATATGATTTCTAGAAATTATTTCTATTTAATAATAATCATTTGTTTGCACATAGTTATATGATTTCAAGTAACTAATAATTATCGTTAGTGAAGAATTATAGCTTCAAGTAACTATTCTTAATATGATTTACCCTAAATGGTATCAAATATTCCTATTGAATACTAATAATTTTCAAACAGACCTATTTGACCCATAGATAAACCCGAACAGGTACGACCACTCCTGGTCTGATTGGACTTGGGAGTAATGGCAATAAAGAGGTAGGCCATTCTTCTTAGAGTTTCATCACTAGATCCTCATCATTTGATGTCCTCTCAGAACATTTTTTTTTTGTGGGGAGGAGAGATCTTACCCCTGAGCAGGGGACACAGTTGGTGTATTCTTAGCCCCACCAAAAGGTTGGAAAACTAGTTAGAAAAAATAAATTTGAATGTCAAAATTTCTATATATTAATAATCCCTATATATGCATTTACCCAACCTTTCTGTATGAGCAGGATGTGACACAAGGTCAATTTTTAAGCAGAGTTTAACAGGTTTGCATTGAGAGTTTTCCTTCTCCTAGATTGGTTGCAATATTAAGGTGAAAGAGTGTAATCTGCCCTACTATATATCCATAAATAGATGGAGAATGGTTGGATTCATACCTTTCACACGGGTATTAGTGCTATGTGAAAAGTAAACATCTTTGTCCAGGATTTGAACTCTGGTTGCTGTGTCCATTTCCTATGATGATAGCCATTACACTATGTGCACCTTCATAAAATCCCTATATATTGTTTCTGCAGAGGCTTGTAAATGTTTAATTTTCATTGTCATTGGACAACAACAAAAATTGATTACTAGAAACCATATAGACTTTTACTGTATGTACTTTTCTGGCCACCCAGATATATGTACTTTTCTGGCCACCCAGATATATGTACTTTTATGGTCACCCATATATATGTACTTCTGAGTTAGCCCACTTAGCTGGGACAGTAGACTACACCAACTGCGTCTCTGCAGAGGGGTAAAAGCTCCTTCCATGGAGTATGACATTAAACCATCGGATGGCGAGGCTTC
>CAUZXS010002853.1:12500-30000 GCA_963585895.1 Sepioteuthis lessoniana
GATTTATTCATTATTTTTTTTCAGTTATCTCCCAAAGATCTCTGACTCATTGGCTGTCCGAAAAGTTTCTGTTTTTGGCTCAAATATTGAAAGAAAAACTCTTTTTAATGGAAAGACCTTCATTTTCCTAAGTGCTTCACAGGTATTTTTATATTATTTTATTTTTTCATTCATTTATTTATTTTGTCAGTCCTTTATGTACTAAATTTTACTTATGGAAGCTGTGTGTAACGGTTTTTGTTACTTGCCATATATACTTATATAGCATACAATTTTCTTTTGTTTTATTCAGGGGAGGTAATTTTGGCTGACACTTTATAAATCTCTTCACTCTCGTACAATGCCAAATACTGAATATGAAATGCTAACACAGTACTTAGAATACTGACTCACAATGCTACATTTTAGTCTTCTGTCTGACTGATTTATATATTTACTATTTCTAGTCATGTGACTCTAGTAGCACAATCCATTTCAACAGTTGTATTTGTTGCCTGGAGATCTGTGTCCAATCACATGAGTTGGTATCGGCACATTCTTCTTACATAACACTTTCTGAGATGTAAATTGAGGCGTTTTACTGCTGGAAATTGTAGGCATACTAGTTGGCCTAGGCCAGGCCTAGGCCAGGCCTAGGCCAAATATTCACAAACATGAAGTCTGTATCTCTGTTCATATCTATCTCATTCTGTTCATATCTATCTATCTGCTCTAACCTATCTGTTTATCTTCCTTTCTTCATACCTATCTATCTATTATATATACTCGCATATCATGTGGCTTTCTGAAATCTTAAATTGCGGTTGTTTGTAGCTGGGAATTGTAGGCATGCCAGTTGACCTAGGCCTAGCCTTGGCCAACTATTTACAAATAGCTCTTTTCATATCAATCTCATTCTGCTCGTATGTATCTCTCTCTCATTCTGATCATCTCTCTCTCTCTCATTCTATTCATATCTCTCTCTCTCTCTCATTCTGTTCATATCTATCTATCTACTTATCTATCTCTCTCATTCTGCTCATATCTATCTCTCTCATTCTGTACATATCTAGCTATCTCTCTCATTCTGCTCATATCTCTCTCTCATATTCTACTCATATCTATCTATCTATCTCATTCTGTTCATGTCTATCTCTCTCATTCTGCCCATATCTATCTCTCTCTCATTCTGCCCATATCTATCTCTCTCTTATTCTGTTCATATCTATCTCTATCATTCTGTTCATATCTATCTCATTCTGCTCCAATCTATCTCTCTCATTCTGCCCATGTCTATCTCTCTCATTCTGCCCATATCTATCTATCTATCTATCTCATTCTGCCCATACCTATTTATCTCATTCTATTCATATCTATCTCATTTTGTTCAAATCTATCTATCTATTGGAGTGACAAAGAACAACTTAAATTTTAGGGTTAGCAACCCCCTCACCACCACCATTGGGTGAGTGAACTGCTGTAGATTTTTCCTTCATTGACTCAAGGATACTATCAAGTCTTCTCTTTTTTGAGACCAGTCCATAAATATTTCAACACTAATAATGAACCTTTAAAAATTTTTTCTGTGATCCTGTGTCTGACTTTTTTTTTTTCCTGATGTGAATTCGTCATCATCTCTTCATATCATCTTTGTCCCTAGCAACTTTCTTCAAGACCTTCTTAACACCACAAAATAACTTTTCCCAAAGTTAGAGACTTTTGTTTCTCTTTTTGTCTTATTTTTGTTGATGTTTTTTTTTTAAATTATTATAGGCAATGTTTTGTCAATATTTTCAGTCCATGTTATTTGATTGGCAATCATAGAATGTTTCAGTCTTTCTTTTCTTTTTTAAGATTTTTTATTTGATTAAAATTTAATTTTACAGATGAAAAAGATGAAAGAGGCTATTAACTTAGCTGGTGGCAGTGTGAAACTTCACTCCGAGAAAAATGACATTTTAGACCAGGAACTAACTGCAGATAATAGTCTTGTAATGTCACCTCCTTCCAGTGGAATGAAGATGCAATGGATGACACATATTCAAGCTGTTTTAGAAAGGTGATACAAATTTTTTTTTTTTTTTTAACAATTTGATATAATGAAATTAAAATTGTATCTCACATCATTTCACTTAGTCTTTTGTCATTATCTCTCTAACTCCAGCAGAGAGAGGAAACCCATTCTCTGATTTTAACTCTAAAATAATGTAGTAGTAATGCTACGAACAATCTTACCTCAAAGAAACAGAAGGTGTGCTCTCTCTCTGCTACTGGCACGCGGAAACCAGAAGAAGAAAAGGACGCAAGAGGTGTGACTTGTTTTATGGAGGAGAACAAGATAAGCCTCTGTGAAGTGGCGAGATTTGATGGATATAAAAGACTAAGTTTGAAGTGGAAAAGTGCAGTATTTTGTTGATGTCTGATTGGTGAACATCCAGCAGTTTATTTTGCGTGTTAAATAATTTGACTACCCCCTCAATAGGTTGATTCCACTTCGACTAGACTTCCAAAACCTTGAACAAATAAATTGTATCCAGTCTCAGGCAGGGCCAAACAAAACCAACATGGGAGATCTGAAGTGCAGTCTGCACACATTGGTAATCCTTTTCAGGGCTTCTATTCTTCCTCTTCTTTGGTGAGACTGTAGCTAATGAGTCTCACTTCATTCTACAATTCAAATCAGTCCGTCTTTGAATCTATGCATTCCTTCTTTCTTTCATACATCTGCCCCTTTTACAGCAGTCATAAATTGCTCTCTCAACTGAATGCTCATTCTACATCCTTTTTATTCCCTCTTAATTTCTATGTGTGCCTTTTGCCAGTTATATCAGACATGTTTAGTTCATGTGTGCACTTTTTCTAAATTGCATATGGTAGACCAAAAATGCCAGAAATTGTGGCTTCTTTGCGACTGATGATTTAGTCAAAATGTTGTCACAGAGCCATCCTGTAAACAACACCTGTCCCCATTATCTAAAACGAGTGTAAACGGTTAGGTTTATTGCTTGATACCTGAGGTTCCTTCATAGAGAGGAATGCCGTGTGGATGAGGACAAATTTTGCATCTGTACCTGGATGGTTTGCTTCCTGAGTGTCCCTGCATTAATCAGACACTGTCACAGCTTGCCTGGTGGTTGGGTGGGGGTAGGTTTAATACTAAAATATTGGTAATGATACTAAATTACATTAGTGTGGTAATGATTTTAAATTAGATTAGTGTGGTATTGATACTAGATTAGTGTAGTATTGATACTAAATTACATTAGTGTGGTAATGATACTAAATTCCATTAGTGAAGTATTGGTAGCAAAATTCCATTAGTGTAGTATTGATACTAAATTCCATTAGTGTAGTATTGATACTAAATTCCATTAGTGTGGTAATGATTCTAAATTAGATTAGTGTGGTAATGATACTAAATTCCATTAGTGAAGTATTGGTAGCAAAATTCCATTAGTGTAGTATTGATACTAAATTCCATTAGTGTGGTATTGATACTAAATTCCATTAGTGTGGTAATGATACTAAAATTCATTAGTGTGGTAATGATACTAAATTACATTAGTGAAGTATTGGTAGCAAAATTCCATTAGTGTAGTATTGATACTAAATTCCATTAGTGTGGTAATGATACTAAATTCCATTAGTGAAGTATTGGTAGCAAAATTCCATTAGTGTAGTATTGATACTAAATTCCATTAGTGTGGTAATGATACTAAATTACATTAGTGTGGTAATGATACTAAATTACATTAGTGAAGTATTGGTAGCAAAATTCCATTAGTGTAGTATTGATACTAAATTCCATTAGTGTGGTAATGATACTAAATTTCATTAGTGTGGTAATGATACTAAATTACATTAGTGAAGTATTGGTAGAAAAATTCCATTAGTGTAGTATTGATACTAAATTCCATTAGTGTGGTAATGATACTAAATTTCATTAGTGTGGTAATGATACTAAATTACATTAGTGAAGTATTGGTAGCAAAATTCCATTAGTGTGGTAATGATACTAAATTCCATTAGTGTGGTAATGATACTAAATTCCATTAGTGAAGTATTGGTAGCAAAATTCCATTAGTGTAGTATTGATACTAAATTCCATTAGTGTGGTAATGATACTAAATTCCGTTAGTGTGGCAATGATCCTAAATTACATTAGTGTGGTAATGATACTAAATTCCATTAGTGAAGTATTGGTAGCAAAATTCCATTAGTGTAGTATTGATACTAAATTCCATTAGTGTAGTATTGATACTAAATTCCATTAGTGTGGTAATGATTCTAAATTAGATTAGTGTGGTAATGATACTAAATTCCATTAGTGAAGTATTGGTAGCAAAATTCCATTAGTGTAGTATTGATACTAAATTCCATTAGTGTGGTATTGATACTAAATTCCATTAGTGTGGTAATGATACTAAAATTCATTAGTGTGGTAATGATACTAAATTACATTAGTGATGTATTGGTAGCAAAATTCCATTAGTGTAGTATTGATACTAAATTCCATTAGTGTGGTAATGATACTAAATTCCATTAGTGAAGTATTGGTAGCAAAATTCCATTAGTGTAGTATTGATACTAAATTCCATTAGTGTGGTAATGATCCTAAATTACATTAGTGTGGTAATGATACTAAATTACATTAGTGAAGTATTGGTAGCAAAATTCCATTAGTGTAGTATTGATACTAAATTCCATTAGTGTGGTAATGATACTAAATTTCATTAGTGTGGTAATGATACTAAATTACATTAGTGAAGTATTGGTAGAAAAATTCCATTAGTGTAGTATTGATACTAAATTCCATTAGTGTGGTAATGATACTAAATTTCATTAGTGTGGTAATGATACTAAATTACATTAGTGAAGTATTGGTAGCAAAATTCCATTAGTGTGGTAATGATACTAAATTCCATTAGTGTGGTAATGATACTAAATTCCATTAGTGAAGTATTGGTAGCAAAATTCTATTAGTGTAGTATTGATACTAAATTCCATTAGTGTGGTAATGATACTAAATTCCGTTAGTGTGGCAAGGATCCTAAATTACATTAGTGTGGTAATGATACTAAATTCCATTAGTGAAGTATTGGTAGCAAAATTTCATTAGTGTAGTATTGATACTAAATTCCATTAGTGTAGTATTGATACTAAATTCCATTAGTGTGGTAATGATACTAAATTTCATTAGTGTGGTAATGATACTAAATTCCATTAGTGAAGTATTGGTAGCAAAATTCCATTAGTGTAGTATTGATACTAAATTCCATTAGTGTGGTAATGATACTAAATTTCATTAGTGTGGTAATGATACTAAATTCGATTAGTGTAGTATTGATACTAAATTCCATTAATGTGGTAATGATACTAAATTCCATTAGTGAAGTATTGGTAGCAAAATTCCATTAGTTTAGTATTGATACTAAATTCCATTAGTGTGGTAATGATACTAAATTCCATTAGTGAAGTATTGGTAGCAAAATTCCATTAGTGTAGTATTGATACTAAATTCCATTAGTGTAGTATTGATACTAAATTCCATTAGTGTGGTAATGATTCTAGATTAGATTAGTGTGGTAATGATACTAAATTCCATTAGTGAAGTATTGGTAGCAAAATTCCATTAGTGTAGTATTGATACTAAATTCCATTAGTGTGGTATTGATACTAAATTCCATTAGTGTGGTAATGATACTAAAATTCATTAGTGTGGTAATGATACTAAATTACATTAGTGAAGTATTGGTAGCAAAATTCCATTAGTGTAGTATTGATACTAAATTTCATTAGTGTGGTAATGATATTAAATTCCATTAGTGTAGTATTGATACTAAATTCCATTAGTGTGGTATTGATACTAAATTTCATTAGTGTGGTAATGATACTAAATTCCATAGTGTAGTATTGATACTAAATTCCATTAGTGTAGTATTGATACTAAATTCCATTAGTGTGGTAATGATACTAAATTCCATTAGTGTGGTAATGATACTAAATTACATTAGTGATTGGGAATAATACTACATTCCATTAGTGTTGTAATGATTCTAAATTAGATTAGTGTGGTAATGATACTAAGATTAGTGTGGTATTGATATTAATTTAGATTAGTGTGGTAATGATACTAAATTCCATTAGTGTGGTAATGGTTATCAGCATAGGAAATGGGCTTGGGAAACCAAGTTTAAATTCTGGACAAAGTGTGAATCCCTTTTTTCTTCCAGGTATGGGTAAAGTAATTGGTGAGGCTGGTCCATTTAGTCTTGCTATGGTAACCAATCTTGGAAAAGATTGGGTGATTGATTTTAATGACATGTCAGCCCATCTGGGGTTATTTTCTGCCAATATGTTAGGAAATCATGTACCTTATGCAGTTGTTTCTTAAGAATTTTTATTTCATCTTAACAATTTGTCAAAATCCTCTTGGATTGATTTCTAATAATTTCTTTGTATGTTATTGATTTTGTTTATATTTATAATTTTTGGTATGATTTTATTTTTCTCAACAAAAACAAAATGTCAACCATGTTGATATTTTCAAATAGGACCTTCATATTATTTGTTAAACTTTGGCAGAAATAGAATTATGGGATGTTTTTATTTTATTATTTGTTTTTGAATTTTATTATTTGTTTGATTTTTTTCATTTCTGTATTATTTCTTTTATTTTTTATTTGACTAATTTATTTTAATGTTATTAATTTACTAAGCCAGTACCCCTACAAATTATACTTCTTGATATTTTTTTTCAGTTATGGTAAACGTATGATCACTGATGCTGAGATTGGACATGCAGTGCTGAGTTGCAGTATTCAACAATATTGCAATCCTAATGTGGATCCAGGTTTGTCTCTTTTTCTGGATCCAATTTTATTGATGTTGTTTGAATATGGTTACAGTTTTTTCCAAGTTAGCCTATAGTTTCATAAAAACTCATCCTAAAAAAAAGAAATGACTAAAAATCTTATTTGTCTGAATTTTTGAGATGAAGCTTGATGTTTATTATTTTGGTTGTGACTTTTCAGACTGTTGTCCTCATCTTTATGGTTGTAAGTTGACACACAACGTTTTGACTGCTGCATTCTCCGGCCTTCCTCAGGTGTCTCTTGTTTCATTGGGCATAGAAATGATTCAACCTGGGAAATCATTTTTAAAGTTTGACTGTTGATCAAACAAGCCAAGCAAGAACTATGAAGATCTTATTCAAATAATGATGTCATTGTTCTTCACGCCTATCAATCTGAGAAGCAAACATTTCAAATTCATCTTGTGATGCTTCTCGTGAAATGTCTTTATGTTAATTTTTAATTCATTTTGTAATCACTTTCTGCTGTACAATTTGTAAGCAAGTGATTGGTTTTTATTCCAACTCCACTGCTTTTTCTCTTCTGTTATTAGGGCTTAAAATATGCTCCTGCTCTGTCGGTAGGGGTTAGAATACACTGGCTGTATTCCTTGCTGAGAGGTAAGACCCCTCCCATAGGATGTCCTGGGTATGCCACTAAACTACATCTGATGGTGAGACTCCAGTTCTGGAGATCTGGGGAGTGTGGAATACCTCTTTGTAGCCATTACTCCCTGACTCATTCTGATCTAGAATGATAGTACCTGTTAGGGTCCCATCTTTGGGGGTCAAATAGATTGGCTTGAAAATTATTTGTATTTGATAGGAATACTTCATAACATATAATTGTAAATTATTTATATCAAGAATAGTTACTTGAAGCTATAATTATTTTTTCATGATTATTATTAGTTATTTAAACCTTATAACTGTGACAATACCCACCGTCCGACCCCACTATCTCAGCTTCCTTAAACCACTCATGGCCAGTGATTCATCTAGTGGTTTTTCTCATCTCTGACCGGGGGTAATATTACATTCCTTTACAGATACGCAAAGAACAACTGAGAGGGTGGAAAAAAAGAACAAACAAACAAACAAACACGGACTTGGGTCAGCTCCAAGCGCAAGAAGGGGGAAGTCTATGTGACACTTTTTGTGCATTCTGTGAGCTAACGCGAGTGTGTACTCGAGCGAAAACTCTCTCAAAGCCACTAGCAATGCTGACATCTTCTCTGCCTTGCTTTTATCTCTGTCGACTGGTCTCTGCTGCTCCCTTCTGCTGTCTGTCTTCTTCTGCTCTCCTTTGTCAACTAACTCTCTCGGTCTTCTCTAGGACCTTCCTTCCTTTGTCCACTTCCAGTCTCATGCACAGGCCTTTTGTGTGGATTTCGCACCAAAACAGACAAAGGGATTCTCTGACTGGTACCCACACACACCAACATAATGAATGCTCAAAATCATGTCACATAACTGTGTGCAAACAAAGGATTATTATTAAATAGAAATTACTTGAAACCATTTAGTTATTAATATTAGATGGGAACATTTAAAGCTACATAACTGTGCAAACATTATTATTATTAAATAGAAATAGTTACTAGAAACTATATAATTATTAAAATTAGATAGAAATACTTGAAACCCTACAACTGTGTGTAAATTATATTAGATAGGAGTTCTTGATATCATAAACCTGTATGCAAACAAATGATTATTATCAAATAGAAATAGTTACTCGAAACTATATAAAAGTGTATAAGCTATTAGTATTAGATTGGAATACTTGAAACCATACAACTGACATGCCATTATTCTCTATCAATCAGAATATGCCGACTAAAACCTGCAAAGGGTTAAGAAAAAAAAGTATTCTTGGGTATTGCACTAAACTGCATTTAGTAGTGAAGCCCCAATTCTGTATCTCCTAGGGGTGTGGAGTCACCCCTCCATTGCCATTACTCCCAGATCCACTCTTGCTCTCTATTCTCCCAGTTGTTGGTAAGGCAGATTAGACTCTCTAGCCTTGGTTTACGCAACTCGTTTAGGAGGACAAATTCTGAATGGAAACTGGCTGTGACAAGGTTAACAATAATCCCAGAAAACAAAAGAGAAAGAAACAGCAGATTGTTGACTTTATCTTGCTCTGATAACTTTTCAATAGAATTGGTTTAGAAATATATATACAGTGTAACCCGGATATAAGCGATTTGTCGGGACCGGAGAAGTCTCTTATATTCGGATTTCTCTTATATCCGGGTTTTGTCTATTTTGTTTAGGTAACACAGGCTCTAATTTTGGACCAGAGAAAATCTCTCATATATCTGGGTTACACTGTATATTTCTTTTGATTTATGGTATTTGTCTATCTGTTGAGGCTGCTGATACTTTTTGTCATCTTTTGTTGCGTTTTAGGAAAACCGCTGGATACTTTGGCTTCTCAGACAATCCGAACACAGACCCAAGATACATTAAACTCAAGTACACAATTATCCATGCCTCTGATGTGAGTATTGTAACATTTTACTTAAAAATAAAAAAAAAAACAAACATTGTGACTGTAATAACTAAGTTTGGTTTGGTTTGGCTTTATGGCACATCAACTGTTGTTGGTAATTTAATGCCAAATCTTTTTTTTTTTTACATATATATTAAATATATAAGTTGTAAACACATTTTTTTTGACACACACAGTTAAATGATCAAAAATTTCTATTTCAAACAATTCAATTGGCCTAGTGGGTAGAGTGTTCGCCAATGGGCTGGGAGATCTGGGTTCAATCCCAGGTCGCGTCATACCAAAGACTTTAAAAATGGTACTTGATACTGCCTTGCTTAACACTCACCAATATAAGGTACATATCAAGGGTAAACTGGAGCAATTCAGAGAAAGGAGTAGCTCCCTCCCCTACACATCGGTGTAGTAGCTATTGAAAAGGGAGCCTTCTGGTTGCCAACTTTACTTTTTTACTTTATTTGTTTGTACTCAGTTTAAATGTCAAAAAGTTTTATTTGACCCTATTAAATGCTACCACTCCTGGTCAGAGTGAACCTGGGAGTGATGGCAATGAAAGAGTACTCTGTATTCCCTAAAGTTCCATCATTACTGAAGTCTCACCATCAGATTGTTTAATGTCATATCCAGGACACTCATGGGGGGGGGCTTTTTTTAGGTTAAAATAATACAGAGTATTCTTTTCCAGATTTTGTGAGGAGACAATATCTATGAGATAGTATGACAATATTTCAAATATTGTTTAGTGAGGTTGCAAGTGTAACAAGCCTGTCACAAATCAACCAAGCTGCCTGCATCATCTAACAAAGAGCTGCACGACATGCACCAACTACTACTACCACCACTACTACTACTATTAGTAGTAGTAGGTGTTTTTGTTGTCATCATCATCATCATCATTTTAAAAATTCAGACAAAAATTAAAGCCACTTATGCCTCCTAATAATATCTTGATTTAAAATTGTCCAGAAGGTTTGATTTCTTTGTTTAATGGCATATCAATTTTTGTGGGTTAGTTAATGCCAAAGAATTGTCATCTAATAATCTTTAATGGTTTTGGTAGGGCTGGAATATGCAGATTATATCCCTGCTAAGGAGTAGGACACTTCTTCAAAAAGCGCCGGCCTTGGTATTACACTAAACAGCATCAGGTGCTTCTGGAGATCTTGTTGAGTATTTGTTCATATTGACATTACTCTCAGGTCCACTGATTCTGAGGATTCCATCTATGAGTCATAGATCTGTTTAAAAATTATTTGTATTTGATATGACTTTGTGAAAACAAATCCTCTTGAAACAACTACACAAAAAAATGTAAATATGAAGTGCAATGAATGCAAATCCCTGACATCTAGGTATAAAATAATCCGAGACAGGTTAATATGCCATCACAATCAATCAGTCTAATAATTTTCTTTCTTCCTGATACTTATGACTTATGCATCTGACTGAAATTTATTTATCTTTAAAATCAGAAGTTTATTTTTTAACATAGCATTTAATATTGCATGTTTTTTCCAAGTAATCTATCCACGTTTTCATTCTATCCACAAAGAAAATTCCTGGTTTATTTTTTATCCAAATTTACCCAACAACTTGGTGAAACCTTTTAACTGCTTGCTACCGGTTCTGTGTCTCTGTTTCTTTCTCTCTCTCTTACTTGCCACATCAATACACTGGTTTGCTCAATTCTGCTGTGAAGCAACCAATACCCCTCCCCACAATGCTTCTTTTATACTGGTTCTGGCTGAGCAAATTTTGCGTATGTTGCAAACCCCGTCCCACCAAAGATGAGACGCATGACCTACAAATTGCACTCCCAACAACGCTCATGCTTCTGTTTTTCTGTACTCCTGGTAAACTACATGCAAGATACATTCGCGCTATTTTCGAACTTTGAGATAGGCCATTTTGCTTGTCACTTGTTTCTTTCTTTTGGTGTTGCTATGAAAGGAATTCAATTCTAACAGCTTTATTGTCACATTTCATTTCTTTTGTTCATTCGGCTCACCACCTGTTTTTTATCCAGCCATGGATGGTTGTTGAATTCACATAAATGTCAGCCGTTCTGCCTGCATATACAGCATACCACTCATTGTCTCTTTCAACAACGAACTTCAGTTGGCTCATTGGAGGCAGCAGTCTGCGGGTTCTGCCTTTCAATTTCACTACACTTGGACTTCAACATTGGATGACTTTCAACATCCCTTTCAATTTTGGAAACAACCTAATGTCTAGTTATGCCAGTTTGGTACCATGCAGAGGGTGTGAATATCATTTTACACAGTATGTTCTTCATTTAAAAAAAAAAAAAAAAAAAAAAAATAGCATCTACTATGCAGAAAAAACATTGTAAACATATTTTATAATACATTTTATGTAGAAAAACAGTTATACGTCAATATTTACTTCATATAAATCTGGAAACAATCCAATTCTTTAGTTTCACATAATATTTCAACTAATCATACATTTGACTTTCAAAACTCAACCATAGTTGCATTCATTCACAATAGGGATAAATGTAGAATAATTGTAGCCTGTTCAATATATTCTTTTAATACAATTTTCCAAATATCAGGGTTTTATAAGGTATTACCTTTTATATAAAAAGTAAGTAAGTAAAGTTGGTGACTGTAGGCAAGGGTGAACCGAAGGCTCCCTTTCCAATAGCTACTACACCAAGATGTAGGAGAGGGCGCTTCTCCTTTCTCTGGATTGCTCCACTTTACCCTTGATCCTTATCTTATAATGCTGAGTGTTAAGCAAGGCGACATTAAGTAACATTTTTTAAGTCTTTGGTATGACTCGACCTGGGATTAAACCTCAGTCTCCTGGACCATTGGCAAACATTCTACTCATTAGGCCAGTGGCCATGCTAAAAGATTTCACTATCTATTAGTAATACTGGACCATTTTTCTGGATTTAAAAATTTCTCAAACTGTGAAATGATATTGCTTTTTAAAAAAGATTACATTTTATGAGATAATCAGTTTCGAATATATTTTCTTGTATTACTTGTTTTTTTTCTAAAATTCAAAACATTTGCCCTGAAGACAACTTGCATGCTTGGTATATTTTGTTATTAGTATTTTAATCTTATTTTTATACTTAAAATAATTTTAAATAGAAAACCTTGTATGTAGGCAAAATTTTAGTCAAAACACGTGTTGGCAAAGAAAATAGATTTTCATCCACACCAAGTATATATCTTTCTTCCATATATCTTTTCATATCAGTATCTATTTTGTCAACAGTATTTTCATTAAATATTGGACACAGATGATTCTCTCTGATCTTCAATACACAATATACAGAATGGATGATGAAATTTTAGATAAAAATTATGCAAAAATTAATGTTCCACTATAAAATTTTCCTCTCACCAGCATACTGTAATTATTCATGTATTACACACACTTTTTTCCTCTAATATTTAAACTTAAAATTAAGGGTGTGTATTATGCACAAGAAATAAATATTAACTTTTTATTGAGCTATGTGCATCATCAAATTTGGGACGATATAATTGAATGCAAGTTATATCAATGGTCCAAATTAACTAATGTATAAAAGACTTTTGTTTTATGCCTGTAGCGAGAGAAGAAACTTGCCTCCTGGATCAAAGTGTGCAAGACTATGCCTTGCTTGTCAAGCAGTAAAAAATATGTTCACTTCTGGAGGCAGAAGTTATAGTGTGCCGATCTCATCTCTCATGAGAAGAAATCTACCTCATGTGTAAATTTCTATATACCGGAACTTGCATAAAAGAGCATGCCAGCAGCAGGAGCAGGGTTGGTGTTGTGCTTTGTGGACTGCTTTTTTGACTGACTGACTGACAGAACAAACGAGTTGACGAGAGGTATACTGAGGATGGGCTGCTAGTCACGTGTGTTGTTATTTTTAGTAAACTGAAGCTACCCAATTGTCTGAGGACTGTATTACTGCTTTTGCGTGGACTAGTTCTACAACAATGCCATGATAGAGAAATAGCCACTGGAATGTATGTTTGTTTATGATTTTGTTTCTCTTAGTCGTTTATTTTTGCCACAAGCCTGTTGCATTTTTGTGTGAACATGTCCATGTGTTTGCTCTAAATATTGTGTAAATGTTTTGTTTAAAAACATAAGTAAACTGTATAAATTTCTATTTTTAGTCGATATGAACTGGATAAAAAGTTGAAAAAATGTTAAATTTAGCTGCTATAAATTCTAAAAATTTAGTGCATATTATATACAAGATATGTTGTATGTATTGTATTTTTTTTAAAGAATTTTTTGGCCCAAATTTACGGGTGTATGTTATACTGTTGTGGCATTGAAGGGCCAGAAATGAATTTAATCTTGCAAAAATATTTGTTTTGAAGTTATTCAAAATGGTGGCAAATCAGAGTGCTCTTGGCTTGAATATAAGTCTGTCATTAAATTTTTGGTGGCTAAGAAGTACAAACAATGTGAAATGTTTATGAAGAAGCATATTTTAGTTAAGAAAATATTTACAAATGGTCTAAAGATGGGTTTTCCAGTTGATCCTGAGTTAAAGAGACACTTTATAGAGTGGAAATACACTGACTCTTCAGCAAAGAAAAAGTTCTGGGTGCAGCAAGCAGTAAAGAAGGTCATGTTGATTGATTTCTGGAACGTAAAGGTACCCATCATTATTGATTTCCTTGTAAAAGGTGCAACTTTAAACATTACTTTCTATTTTCCAATTCCTTAGGCAAAACTCAGCTTATTTATTTTAAATGACTCTTGTATATTAAGTTTTTTAACATAAAAATTATTCAAAATAAGAATAGGAAAGTAGAAGTAAAAACAGTAGAAAAGTTGAAAGTTATACTGATTACAAATAGTTGGCATAAAGTGTTCGATAATGAATATTAAAATCTCTATTCAGAAAATGGTATAGACCATACTACCCATTAGAAATGGACTATTCCAAAGGTTTCTGTCATAAAGAGACTAGGTTTTTGGTTGTAGTTTACCAATTGTTTGTTGTTTGTTTCCTGGCCTCTGGGGCGCCCCCTTTGGTATTTAGGTATTTTGCTGGATGCGTGTGGGCTGCGGCCCTGCATCCGGAACCACTTTAAAAAAGGCCTTGTGCCGTACTTGTCCAGTGATGGGACGGAGAATAAATAAAATTTTAAAATTGACTTCTTACCTGGCATGCTGTTGGGCATGTGGGTAGTTAACAATGGCTTGGTTCCAGAGGGCTTTCTCCACCCAGCCTGTACTTGCTTTGCATGCCCCAATAAGGGAATGCTGACAAGACCAAGCATTTTTTGGATCAGCCGAGCATGGGTCTAGATTTGTGTGCAGCTTCCTACTATAAAATAACCTTGTGCCGCATTCTAGCTTGGTGGGAAGTCAGTTAAATACCTACTTGCCTAGCACTTTGCTGGGCATGTGAGTCATTAATGATGGCATGGTTCCAGGGAGTTTTTTTCCCCCAGGCTATACGTTTTGCTGGGTTGAATTTATTGTTCAACGCCTGAGGTGCCCCCAAAATGGAATGCTAACAAAGCCAAGCATTTTTGGGGATCAGCTGTGCAATCTTGATTTGTGTATGGATCCCCACTATAAAACAACCTTGTGTCATAGATCAACTTGGTAGGAAGTCAGTCAAATACTTTTTAACTTCTTGCCTGGCATATGTGTGGTGAATTATTGCTTAGTCTCAAGGGGGGGAGGGCTTTCCTTTCAGGCTATACCTGCTTTTCAGGGTTATTGCTCAACACCTGAAGCGTCCCAAAAGAAGAATGCTCGTGAGATCAGGCATTTTTTGGTCTAGCTGTGCATAAATTTTGATTTTTGCATGGCTTCCCACTATAAAATGATTTTGTGTCATTTACTGACTAAGTGGGAAGTCTGTTAAATTTCTTCTTAACTAATTCTAGATTAATGATTTTCATTGTAAGCATCTTATGGAAGCTGAATTTTTACAACTGGAATTTTGACAAAGTACATTATAACTCTTTTATAGGTCACCAAATTTTTTTTTTGTGTGTTATTCTCATCATCTAAACTCAAGGACAATTAGAGGTATGGTCTCCAAATTTTATTTTGTTGCTAATCAGTAGGAATGCCTTCAAATGTAGACATTTTTGGTGGGAACATTGCAATCTATATTCAAAATATACAAACAGACTTATCTTTATTGCAGCTAAATTGCTGTTAGGTATGTATGTTTAGAGTGGTGTGCAACCTTCATTTTTGGTGGGAACATAGACATTTTTGGTGGGAACATTGCAATCTATATTCAAAATTTACAAACGTAAAACATTTTATCGCAGCTAAATTGCTGTTACGTATGTATGTTTAGAGTGGTGTGCAACCTTCCAATGGAAATGTACTAAGCTTTTTTTGCTTAGATGTGGCACAAGGCCATATGAAAGGGGCACCCAATGAGACGTGCAACCTTCCAATGCTCAGAATTCTTTTACTTATGATGCTTTGGTCTGTGAGACTGGAGTTCATCCCAGGTCAAGTCATACCAAAGACTCAAAAAATGGTACTTGATGTCTCCTTGCTTAACACTCAGCATTAGTAAGTGGAGCAATCCAGGGAAAAGAGTAGCACCCTCTCCTACACCTTGGTGTAGTAGCTATTGAAAAGGGAGCCTTTGAGTTGCCTTCGACTACAGTCAGCCAACTTACTTAAAATGTAAATAGCCTTGTTCAAGTCTTGAATTTGGGTTACCAATTCCATTTCCTATGATAATAACCATTACAGTAAGTGCCCCTACAAGGGGGTGTAAGACATTCCCTTTACTCAATGGGATGTCCTGGATATGACACTAAACTGCATCAGATGGTGAGGCTCCAGTTCTGGAAATCTGGGGAATGTGTTATAGCACTTCATTGCAATTACTCCCAAGCCCACTCTGACCAGGGGTAGTAATACCTGTTAGGTTCCCATCTTTGGGTCTAATAGATCTGTTTAAAAATTATTCATATTCTATTGGACTGTGTGCAAAAAAAACAATCAAGAAACAACTACACAAAAAATGTAAATATGAATGAATAATGAATGTAAATCTCTAACCTCTGGAAATAAAATAACCCTAGACGGATTCATGTGCCATTAATATCAGTCAGTCTTGACTAACAAACTTGATGCTGTCATACAATTGAGGAAAAAATATTTTTAATTTATCTACTACTGAATACATTTTCAAACATGTTTATATCTCCTCTATTGGTGTCAGTATTTGTTAGGAAAACTTAGTTATCAATCAACCCTTGCATTTTGATCTCATCCCAGACAAAATAATGTGGACCGTTATATTTTGAACTCATCCCAGACAATAATGTGGACCCTTCTCATCTGGATCATACCTAATTTTCCTTTGTGGTTTTTTTAAACTAAGTTGATTTCATGTTGTCATTTTACTTTTGATTTGTTTTTTTTCAGATTAAACCAGTCATTCAAGAATAAATTCAATGAAGTAAGTTATTATAATCCTCATTTGTTTTTATAAGTTTCTGATATTTTTTGATGAGTTGAGATTTAAGCTGAAATGAAAAAAACCCAAATTATTTATAGATTTTTATTATACAACTTACAGGTTAGCAATAGTTTTCATCTTGACAAAATTTCAAGATTTTCTGTTGCTACATTTCCCATGACTAGATTACCCATCACTGGATTTCCCATGACTAGATTACCCATCACTGGATTTCCCATGACTAGTTTACCCATCACTGGATTTTCCACGTTAGATTACCCATCACTGGATTTCCCATGATAGATTATCCCTCACTGGATTACCCCTCACTAGTTTACCCATCACTGGATTTTCCATGATAGATTACCCATCACTGGATTTTCCATGATAGATTACCCATCACTGGATTTCCCATGATAGATTACCCCTCACTGGATTTCCCATGACTAGATTTTCCGTCACTAGATGTTAATTATTCTAAAACAGAGTTCATTCATTTTAAACAAGAGCCATCTATACTTTAAATGGCAAACTTCTGAAATTGGAACAGTTTACCTACCCTGGCAGCAATATCTCATCTACTGAAAGTGATTTTAACCTATGCATAGGTAAGCTATGCATTGCTATTGACAGGTTGTCAATAATATGGGAATCTGATCTCTCTGCGTGAATAAAATGGGATTTCTTCCAAACTGTGGTCGTATCA